>JBCFYV010001726.1:0-47477 GCA_039000515.1 Timema cristinae
AAATACATAGAAGTCTAGTATTGACTTTGGTTGTAAAAGATTGAAAAAATCTGCCGGTGGTTGAATTTCCTTATTCCCTTATTTATAAATAAAAATGAATACACAGGAAACAAATACTAAGCATGTCTAAAATATCATCACGCCATCATGATATAATTATTATACTATCTGCATACCCATGAAAAATATTATGGCTCTTTCTCTATTATTTAATATTTGGACATGAACTTAAATTAAACTGAACATTTTTATTTTTTTAAACAAAAATAAATAGCAATTTTGCTTTCTTTTTTGTTACTTATCTATCATCACTCTTGCACAGCCTTAAATTTAAAATTATAACATTGCAAGTAATATTATTATTATTATTATTATTATTATTATTATTATTATTATTTTAATTCGTTGTAACCATATGGCTACAAAATTAATAATCCATTAAATATTCGAATTTAAACAAAACTAAATTTTTTTTATGCCCGCATCGTTGCTCGCACGGTCTAAGGTGTACACTCGTAATAGGCTAGATTGCCGGTGATGGGTAGGTCGGGGTTAGAATCCTGCTTGGTTATCTCTTTTACTTGAAGTTTTTTCCTACCCTCCCTTCACACATATTGACACATTTCCTCATCCCTACCACATTAGGTTAGTTACAATTAATGACAGACCGAGCAGGTAAAGAGTGATTCTTGGTGAACAAAAAACACGTCTAATGACGTATCTCGTAATCCATATCAAACTTTGAACATGTATGCGCGGACCTACTTTGCTTCACCTGTTGTGGTACCGCCGCGCATGCGTGTGACGTGACTGCGCTCAGCCAAGCCTGTGAGATTGTGAGTCAGTCAGTCTGTCAGTGTGTCACGAGTCGTGGAGTGTTACTTATCGCGTATTGGTGTCGCCGAACTGTCCCACCGTCGCCATGCCGGCCGATACAGAGCTGAGCTCGCTCCTCAACAGGAGGCAAGCCATCAACGAGGCTTTAGGCGAGGGTAAACAGGTCGATCCTCAGTTCAAACCTGTCAAGAAGAATATCTACAGCGAATTCCACGAGTTCACCAGGAGACAGATCAAAGAGTACGAGAGCACGTTCAACAGGTGAGACAGCACGGGCACCAGGTATATTGTCTTCTCTCTTTAAACATCACTTGAACTGGCATCGGTATTTACCTGTTAAATACCACTTGATCTGGCATCAGTATTTACCTGTTAAATACCACTTGATCTGGCACACTTTGAAGAAAATTGTTTTGGTAGGTTTTATTATATATATATTTATTATATATATATATTATATATATATATATATATATATATAATATATATATATATGTATAATATGTTTTACTCGCCAAACTTAGATGCGTGAGTGTCGTTAAAAGCAATAATTTCAGCCTTGCCCGAGAGTCAACATTGTGGAATAATGATTGGTAGTTGTGACGGTGGCTGGGATGATTAGTGCTAAACAAATGCTAATCGGCTGTCGAATGGCCAAAGACCTTATATTCGCGATACATTGGACTACCGACCAATCGCTAAGAGATCAGGGTTCGAATTCCTCTTGGGTCTACTAAAGGAGTTTTTTCTGAAAATGTGTTCTTACTCTCCTTCCACTTATTACGCGAGGATTAACTTTAAAATGCTTCTGTCATCTCAAACCCATTAGAGTAATAATCATATTATACGAGTAAGAATAAGCTGAATAAGTAGTAGAAAGTAAAATAGTGAGGTTGTTTTCCCTAAATGGTTTTATTATGCCTTCCTCATTCCTGACACAAGTATAATATATAGTTATATATAAACACGTTGAGCTGTTCCGACGAATATTTTGCATATTAAGGACTAGGAGCATTATTTTGAAGTTTTTTCTAAAATATCCATTTGACACTTAAAAGAATATTAGAGAACAGGCATTAATGTTTTTCCATTATCTATTATATTTTCATAAACAAACTATGCATACTATTTAAACAATATCCCAAATTTTCTGGAGTTTTTTTAGCACTTTGGGTGTATGTGATGGGGGGGGTGATTTTTCTACTGTTGTGCGAAGTTTGTTTATGGAAACTACAAATATTTGTCAATTTTTTGTACAATATAATCGTAAAGATCGTGGCTCAGGTGTCATGTTTGTCTGTCTGTCTTATGGAGGGGTGGTTACATTGTTACTGTTAAATGGTCATATGTTCTTTCAAATTACTAGTTATTATTCCATGTAAGGAACTAAAAAAGATTAATTTGAAGTGACGAATTTTTTTGTTTTTCTATGCCTAACCTCAATTTGTTTTATCAGAATTGGGTTCATCAATCTCGGGATTACATTAATCACTTTATTTTGTCACAGTGTCTTACTACCCGCCCAGGTTATACACTTATGGAATAATTACGCTAATGGTTTTAGGAATCAGGGAGGTTATATTAATAGGAAATGTACTCACATTCGAGTAGAGGGAGCATTGAAAATTATTTTGGAAAAAACCACCTTCAGTTCACCCGACTTATATTCGAACCTCGATCTCCCCATCATTGGAAGTCTGATCTATTGCAAGAGAAGGTCGTTAGACCACGCGGCCACTGAAGCGGGTACATGCACTACTTGAACGTACAAATAACAAACTAGTCACTCCTTGTAGTAACATTATAATAATACTTACGAACAGTAGTAATTAAACTACAGATAACTTCACTACACACAATAACAAAGAAGTAAACAAAACACTTAATGTGGCAGTCAGACTTTCTGTTGTGGTGAGCACTAGCGCCGCACGTGAGTAATGGATGAAATACTTATGCAAGAAGCATGTAGTTCCTGGGGTGTTGACACCCCCTACCCCTTGCATTCAATCGTTTCCCGGTTACACCTTTCTCATTAAAGCAAATATAACCTAATTATTTATATATGCTGCTGAGGACGGGGAGATCGAGGTTCGAATCTCGGTCGGGTGAACTGGGGGTGGTTTTTCTTAAATGGTTTTTTACTCTCCCTCCACGCAAATGTGGGTTCACTTCCTCTAATTCAACCTTCCCAATTCCTAATCCATTAGCGTAATTAGTACTTAAAGCGTATAACCTGAACGGGTAGTAAGACGCGGTGCTAAATATTATTATTATTTATATATGGACACATTTATTATGTAGATAACTTCTCTTGACCTCTGAAAAAACAGAGCAGGAATCCATTAAATCCTCATACTGAACAATAAAACATCACAATATTTTTGCGTACAGCACGAATGAGTAAGTTGTTAAGATGCGGTGGTAAAAAAAACCCAACAATATTATTAAAAATCAATACATGTGTGTGACACGCACTTGCTCCTTAATTTATACTGGACATTGATTTGTTAAAAACTCAATAAACAAACTTTTCCTTTACATAAATTCGGATTTAAAAAAAAAAAATCGTTAAAACTAACCCCAAAATATTTACACTATACGAGTACATCATACGAATTTATTAAATTCCCCTTTTTATGTTTTGCTAGTTTTTTTGTATGTAAATATTAAGGGAAATTAAAATTTGCAGTATAATATAGGCTTACTAGAAAAATTATAACTTAAATTTATAATTTAATTTCTTATCAAATAACTCTCCTTAAAAATATTTTATTAAAATTAATGGTTTGTACAGTTTCATAAACCAATTACTAAGAGACAAAACAATGTCCATGTACATAACTTTTTTTAAGCACTGCTCCCTACTACCCGTTCGGTTTATACGCCCATGGGCTAAGGATTAGGAAGGTTTAATTCAGAGGATGTGTACCTAAATTTGCGTGAAAAGTGTGAAATAATTGAACTAAAACCACACTTAGTACACCCTACCGTGATCGAACCACGACCTCTCAGCCATCGACAGTCTAGTATATTGCGAGAGTGATGCCTTAGACTGTGTGAGCAGCAAAGCGAATAACTTTTAAAATGAAGTTATAAGGTGGAATACAAGGGGACGCAAGAAAAATCCAGTGTTTTTATAGTTTTTATGGAAAAATATTTTATTTTTTGTCAAAATACATCAAATATTTCCCTAGTATATAGAATTTAAATTTCTTCATAACTTCTCAACATTTTAAGAATATCTGTAAAGGGTGTTATGACATTTAATGTTCAACTTTAACTCTTCATTTAAAAAGTTTGTTGGACAAAGCCACCATGCTCATGACAGAATTCAACAATTGTTGATATCACCAAGTGGAGAAAATTAAACTTTGTTTGTACTGGAGCAATATTTGATTTATTTTCACCAAAAAATGTTTTTTTCTGTAAAAATTTGCAAAAACGCTGGCCTTTTCTCACATTCCATTCCACCTTAAGGCAAGACTTATTTAAAAACAATCACCGCGAGTAAAAAGGGTGCTGGCAGTTTCCAATTATTCTTAGATTTTTATTTAATAAGTCATGAAAGATTGAGATTTTAGACGTTGAGTAATTTGTATAGTCAGACTTAGTACACTTAAAGTTTCAGGGTTACTGGCCCGGCCATTCCATTAGACTCTGGGTAGGTGTGCTGTATTTAGTATAGCGTTGCACTCGAGGCGTCCTACGTCTGACTATAAAACTAGTTCTCTCTCTCTCAAGCAATGGCTGTATTTGTTTGAACGCGCTTTCTTCAATACTGATCCTATTTACACCGCTGTGACTGGAGAAGACCCAGGCAGCGAACTCTTTGTCATCTGCGCTGGTAAAAATAGACGCCCTCCAACATAGAACATAAGCCCGAATATATTTCACCACAATTCCAGGACGTTGAAAATAATTGTATGTTAAAACTTTACACATACACATTAAATATATTTTTAAGTTCTCTCTGAAAAATAAATTAGCTCATTTAGGCCCTAAAATTAAGATTTGTCTAATTATTTTGTTTTACAACTTATAGGGGATTTAATAGTCATCAAGATTTTATCTATTATTCAAAAATTACTTGCACCACTGTTTCTAGGGACTTTGTTAGTCATAATCCTTATGTTCTATTATTGTAGTGCCAGGCCTTCACCGTGGTTCAGATTCCAAGTTAAACTGTAGGTCCTTCATTTCATCTCACAATCACCCTACCATTACACATTAGCGTAAGTGCGTATAACCCGAACGGGTAGTAAGACGCGGTGCTAATAATAATATATAATAATAATAATAATAATAATATTGTAGGATGGCACGTGGACAGGTGTCGGTCACGTCTTGGTGGTTTAGGAGTTCGTTTGAATTTCGCGGTCTTCCCCCCCCCCCCCCCAAATAGTTTCCTTTCACGCAAATGCGGGTACATTTCTTCAAAATTAATTTGATTTCTTATCCTTTTAGCGTAAATAATACACGTGTGTACCCTGAAAGAGTACTAAGACTCAGGGGGGAAAGATAACAGAAGTCTGTTTTTGACAGATTATATTGTGGACCTATCTTGTAAGCTAAACCAGTTGTTTCTCAAAGTATGTCAAAGGGTCGATTTATAACATATATGCAAATATTCAACTTTAGTTTGGTGAATTAAATCATCACTGTATAACCAAGTGTAATGTAGGCCTACAATAATAAAACATTTAATGGCACTTATTGAAAACAATCTTGACCTCCATAAATATAATTTCAAATATCAATATTATGTTTAGGTAGAAGATTGTTAGGAACTTCTGTAATTTATACTAAAGAGTTATGAAAATTAACTAAGCACTGAAGTTTGTAAAAATAATGAAATAAAAGAAACACATATATATTTCCAAACAAAATATTCTGTTTGATTTTTGAGTCGACTTTTTCTATCAGCGATAACAGGCCTTGGAGACCATGCGCTGACCTCTCAAACCTAAGCCTCTTCCATCTTTTTCTATATTTGTCAACCACTTTCCAGTCTTCTTCCACTTCTAGTTCTTTAAGATCCTTGGTGACTTCATCTTTTCACCCGTTTCTGGGATGCCCAAGTGGTCTGGGAGTTTCGGGAAACTTCAAGCACTACCCTCGGGCTTCTTTCTGGTCTCATCCTGGCAACATGGCCCGTCTATCAAATTCTATTAGCTTCCATCTTCTGCACTACATCTGTCTGTTTCTTCATCTCATAAATACATTATGTAGCCCTCTTCCCCTACTGGACCCCAATTTTTTTCTCATCTCCCGTTCGAATGCCCTTAGTTTCTTTTTATCTTCGTAGTTCTCCATATTTCTGATCCGTATAGAACTATTGGACATACAATAGCATCGTACGCTCCTATATCACTTCTTGTAGATATGCTCCTCGTTTAGAAACGGGCCTTTGAGACTAATAGCTCCATGAACCCCCCCCCCCCCCCTCTTATTCGTTTTTGAAACTTTTCCTTTGTGCTGTTTTCCTCATTAAACTATGTACCGAAATATTTGAACTTTTTCACTTTCTTTAAATCTATCTCTTATTTTCACTGTTAATTCATTCTTTTTTCTCGTCAAGGCCATCACTTATGTCTTAACTTCGTTCATGTGTAGACCAACTTTCCTTGAATTCTTCTCCAGCTCCTGTACAATTTCTGCCATGATCGCAATGTCGTCTGCGAAGGCAAGCCATTTGTGATTCCCATTCATCTTTACTCCATTCCTTTTCAATTTATCGCATGAACTTCTCTAATATGAGGTTGAAGAGTATCGGTAATATCGCATTTGCTTGCAATGGCTTACAATATAATATTTTAAAAAGTAGCTAAATATTATAAACAAAAATACTTTATGAACTAATGTTAAGTTAAAAGTATTTTATGCTCATTTTCCAGCCTGTAAAGCATGGCATCTAAATAATTTCCGGTGTAATTATACTTTTTATCTTAATTCCTTCAAATTTGAAATTTCTTATATCTCTAACATTCTTCCTATTTTTACTATCACTTTTTGTTTCATATTTCCAGATTATTGAAATTATTTTAGATTATTAATAAAGAAGGATCAGACACTTCTACTTTTATTGCAACTACGGTATGTTTGTTATTTCAATGTTCTAAAAGTTGATGAGATAATCTGCTGTCTCTTGAATGTCGTATAAACTATTCTTGCATCTTTCAACTATCTCTGCTCAGATTCAAAGGAGCCAGATTAATTTGTAACCGCACCAAATTATCTAAATCTTACCTCAGTCATAGATAATAGGTAAAGGGTGTAACTACTCAAAACGTTGTAGGTAGTTTTATTTCATTGAGGCTTACCACACACACTCTATTGACGTTATTTTGAACTACTTCTACATGGTATCGAACTATGCACCGTTGGCAAATCATTAACAACTGCACATATCACCCTTTACTGGTATTGACTTAATTTTTGTTACTTTGGAAATTAGTTCCTTTGATAAATACTTGGATTCCCAACTCTTCGGACAACATTAAAGCAAAGTTTAACTGGTTTTAAAACATTTACATCTTTGTACTCTCAGATATTTCACCAGGGAAAAAAGGTGAGGTTTAATTATGTTGGTACCATAAACTTATATATTTCTAAATATGTTTTGTATCGGGCAAGACACATCTATTATTATAGGTTAGTGGTTTCACCCTAAATTTTTGTTCACGCATGTGGGTTTATATCTTATAGATTTTACCTCATCATTCCTGCCCTTCTGTTTATCAGAGGCTCATTGTCTAGAGTTATGAGCCAATCTACACCACGCTGGACTTTAACCATTCCAACTGTCGATGTATTTCCTTTCGCCACTTTTTACTTTTTTAGGTTGAAGCATAGGTGTTTCTTATTAAGGCAAGAGGACCGCTTTGGTGATTATGTTCAGAGGTCTCTCTCTAATAGTAAGACTATACTTCATCCTAACCTGAGACCTGAAGTAAACATTCCCGTGCCCCTACGTGAAGGACCGACATGATTGGTGGAACACCCGTGCAATATTTTAAGCAGGCGTGACCATGTATAGTCAGTACTTTAGCAAAGTAAGTCTCTACGAATTTTAGTATTTCTTAAATACTCTTAAAAAATTTTTTATGTCCAACCAAACTCGGCCTAGGCTCAGAAAACATCATGAATAGATGGGAACCATTCAACACTCAAACCCGTCACTTAACACTGCCGAGATGAATGTCGACTGACCGTTGCTGACTTGACGTTAACATGTATTGTGATAAGGACTGTACCATGGGGTCCCTCAACACTGCCGAGATGAATGTCGACTGACCGTTGCTGACTTGACGTTAACATGTATTGTGATAAGGACTGTACCATGGGGTCCCTCAACGCTGAGTCACGAGTTTGTTGGTATTCGAATATCGCCTGCAAAGCTTAGTTATATTTCTAAACAAATGAAGGGATAATTTTAGTTACAAGAACTTTCTAATGTTATTTTAAACCTTAATACAAAACATAGGAGGGACTATTTACTGAAGGGATAACATTGAAGTTTGTTTTAGCAAATAAGAGCATAGACTACCATGTGGCTTTGTTTACGTCTAAGGATGGATTAATAGAATACCGATTAGGAGCATATCGGAGTTCGAATCCTGTTTGGACGTACTGAGGGTGTTTCCATTCCTAAACGGTTGTCCCACTCACCTCACATTTGAATTAGGACACATTTACTCCGAACTCTACCCTCATCTCTAGTCCACATGTGTAAATACATTGGACAACAGAACTATTATTATTATTATTATTATTAGCACTGCGTCTTACTACCCGTTCGGGTTATAAGCACTTACTCTAATGTGTAATTGTAGGGTGATTGTGAGATGAAATGGACAGTTTAACGTGGGATCCGAACCACGGTGGAGGTCTGGCATTCCCCACATTCACAAGTTCTGATTAATACAAGTCTTGTCAGAGGTGGAGGAAGGGTTTGGTAAACAGATAAATCTGTGCCTGGACTGAGGATTGAACCCCGGACGCCAGCACAGAAGTCCGACACCTTACCCCTAGAACACCAGCTCACCAACAGAACTAGTAATTTGGGGCGAGGCTGATAAAATTGTATTACTACTAACAAATTAAATACTATTTTAACGCTCTCAAATTAGAAGTAATTGATTCTTCTTAATTTGTAAATAATTCTTCCTTATTTCCCTAGTCTGACTGACATGTATTCTTTTCCAACCCTTTTTTCCCCTACCTTCACTTTGCATTGTTCCAACGCTTTCACTCGTAGTTTTCAAATCTTTAGTATCCCCCCCCCCCCCCCCCCGAGAGGATTGATGAGCCCCAAATAAACACTAGTGGTACTTTCTCCATCACAAAAATTAAATAATTAGTTTCGATCAATTTGCTTGTATCCCCGTTTTCAGTATTCTCCTCAGTAGCTGTTTCAATAATACTAGTCGTATTTTTAATTACTATTTTTGTGTAAATAATAATTGTCAAGTCCCTCAAACTCAATAATTATGTCTTCGTTCTTGTTCTGCACATTAGTTATTTGAACATCCCAATCACTCTGATCTGGAGTTGATTCAATAATCATACTCAAATAAGTTTCAAAGTTGTTTTCTTCAACACTGCAAATTAGAGTTATATTATTCTCAATAATAATTTCATCAAGTGGTTTTTTTTTTCATTTTCATTGTAGTTTATCTGCTAAACATCAGGATAGGTGTTGGTATGAGAGCCTGAATTTCCATCATCTAGCTGTACAGCGGCAGTAGATAGTACCGGAAGTAAAGGAGATAGTGAAGTACAGTCCTACAAAAATAATAATTGATGCATTAACACTACTTTACCAACTGCTGGAATAATACAAGTATCCCCACAACCACAAAATAAACAATGTTAAAAATGACTACACAAATCTTTAACAAAATAAATTAATAAGAGTGGTAAGTTATGTAAGATTAGCTTCTTTTATTCTCAAAATAATGTGATTTGGAAATTATAATGCTAGATTAAAATTAATTTTAAGCTAATAATCTAGAACCAAAAATAAAGCTAAGAATCCATGCAATTAAGATAATTAAATAATTATAATTTGTAATACTATAATAATATGTATGAAAACCGTGCTCGGAGCAAAAACATTTAGTAATAAATAAAATAATAGCATATTAGGAAAATGGTGGAGCACAAATAAAAGTAAAAAATACTAACACATATTTACACACATTAATATTTCGATACTATAATAGTATCTTCCTTAAGAAGTCATACTATAATACAATAATACAATACTATATAAAAACTAACCTCGAAACCATTATCTTGTTCATGGTGATTCTCAAGCAATTTCCCATTGTCATTTCAGTATTATTTTTACCATATTGTACTCCTAACATACCCAACATTTTCTTTGTCCTTAAAGATATTACATCACTCATTAAGTCGATCTCCTCTACTAAAACTCATAACATAAATATTCAAAATATAATAGCTTTCAAGCATGAATACAACCAAAGATGACTAAGTTTAAAATACATTATTACATGTTGCATGGTCTACCATTGTACAACAAATGTAACTTGGTCTATCATTGCTAGGTTTTTCCTCAATAGAATGCAGCACGTGCAAATAAATTAAGTAATATATATATATATATATATATATATATATATATATATATATATATATATATATATATATATTTTTTAATGATAGTTTGGACCATTAATGAAAAGATAGTGCAACAATAGTCTATTTTTAAAAATTGTCGCTTGGTCTCCTATTGCATAACGCGGTCCAATTTATAGTATAGATGTCGGCAAATGTAACTATGCATAGGAAGCTACCCGCTTCGGTGGCAGCATGGTCTAAGGTACTGCTATCGTGTTAGACTAGACTGCCGATGACTGGGAGATCGGGGTTAGATCCTTAGTCGCGTATACTGAGAATGGTTTTCCTAAATTCCCCCCCTCCCCCACTCTCAACGCAAATGTTGGTACATGTAATCTAAATTCAACCTACTCATCCCTAGCCCATTAGCGGAATAAGTACATGAGCGTATAACCAGAATGGGTGGTAGTAGGACGCGGTATTAAACAATAAATAATAATAATATTTAGCACCGCGTCTTACTACCCGTTCGGGTTATACGCTTTAAGTACTAATTACTCTAATGGATTAGGAATTGGGAAGGTGGAATTAGAGGAAGTGAACCCGCATTTGCGTGGAGGGAGAGTGGAAAACCATTTAGGAAAAACCACCCCCAGTTCACCCGACCGAGATTCGAACCTCGATCTTCCCGTCTTCAGCAGTCGAGCCCTACACGACAAGCGCGTTAGCCAACTACGCCACCGAGGCGGGTGTTAAACAATAAAGGAAGTTTACTAGACAGTTTTGCAACTATAACCTGAGTAATTAACCCTTAAAACATGTCCTTGTTGAAGATGTGAAGAGCTGATGCTAGCACTAGTAGGCTCTATGCTAGTAGATCTATGACAGAGATCACTCATGTCACTAATTTTGTACTGCGGGCCACTGGCATAGGCTACTTAAAATTAAAAATATTCCAAAATAAACCTTTGTTTATAACCAGAGATTGCATTTATATTAAGATTATCGTAATGAATAATTAAAAATCAAACACAGAGAATAAAAATATATATAAAAAATCTTATAGTTACTGACCGTAATTATTTTTAGTTGACCCTCGGTATCGTTTTTCAGGTAATAAATCATCCAAATTTGATATGTCTTGAGCTTATGTAATTTTCAAAATCCAAGATGGGTGTTGAACAGTTAATCTTGACCTGTCAACTGATCGATATACTGAATGGTTGTACTTTCATCGATTGCAATCTAGTAGGGCTCAAATTTTGATGATAATAATAACAATGCTGGTCTCTTAAACTATTGGCTATTTCATCGATCCTGCTAGACACGGTATTTTGACTAAAAAACTTTAAATTTTGTTATTTATTTCTGGACATAGTGTTTTAATCAAGCAAACTTGAATAAATTCCCCTTCAGCAAATAGTTTTAATTTGCTTTAAGGTAAATATTAGATTAGATAACTAGCATTTAGAGCAGTTGCATTATCTGCAGCAGGTTTGGTAACACAATTTGTTGTTTTTGAAGAACTGATTTCACTTTTTTTGCCCACGAAATTTCGTAACGTATTGGTCATACTTCGATTTGTGCTTTATATCAAAGAGCATCTTAAGAGTATACTCCTTAAAAACTGCAATAGAATTCAAATATATCAAGCATATCACAGTCTTTATTTAGATTTATTTTGAAATATGATTTTCTTAAAAAAATATATATATATTTAAGAAAATCATATTTCAAAATAAATAATAAACCGGTTTAAATAAATAAAAAGAAAATCCGAAACTTACAAATTCTCCTCATAGACGCTGATTGTACGATTGATGATTTTGTCACTGATCCAATATAAAAATTAGTGGGGGTAGTGAGGGATAACTGCACAATCTTGATTACGGAAGCCGCGGCTGTGGCAATGCCAACATATCAGTAGGCCTAGCAGTGTTTGAAATTGTTTTTCTAAACAGAACAGCATCTTGAATACTCAAGGCTGCGGCCTTATCTGTATAGAGATAAGGCAGCCACCACATAACGTGGGTAGGATTTCTCATTAGTATGTAAACACCTTTGAATGAAATGTCACAAGAGTTCAGCGACTGTGGAAAGTTTATCAATCCAAATTTCAGTTACTTTTTTTTTTTTTTTTTTTTACAGAGGGCAAGCTTGCAGACCTTTTGCTGACATTATGCGGGCCCCTTGTTTGACATGCCTGACTTAGACTATCAGAATATCTAATAACAATATCACTAACATTTGACTAGTTAGTTTTAAAGTTTTTCTGACCTTGATAACACCTAACTCAGGTAGATAGTGTTACCCGCTTCAGTTGCAACGTGGTTTAACGCGCTACTCTAGCGGTAAACAAGACTGCTGATGATGATGATGATATTAGTTTCAAAATGCGGGCACACATCCTATAAATATAACCTTTTGAATCCCTTAAACCATCAGCGTAATAAGTACACCAGCGTATAGTCTGAGCGCATAGTAAGATGTGGTGCTTTAAAAAACCCATTCATTTCGAGATACAGTATATTCGTGATATGACATTTCGAGTCAATAACAGCTACATCTTGAAATGGCTTGATATTGAATATTGATGTTAAAGCAACGTGTTTCAGTTCATTGGTGCTATATTTCGAAATAAACCATTACTGAACCGAGCAAAACAAATATTATAAATATTTAATAAGCAATTTATCTCAAAATACTCAGCTCACGATCTAAATAGGACTTAACTCGTTATTGAGCCAGATAGAGCTCTAAATTAATAATCGAATGGTATAAATAACTCAAAATTGAGTTGTTTTTTTAGTTATCGCACTTTTGAACTGGACGATCGATATAGGCCTAATCGAGATACCGATGTCTGATGGAGATGACATCTGGTTTGTATTTCCACCGCGAGTCATTAGTCTTAAGTTACTTGGGTGATGTGAGTGACTCTCTTCCTTTCTGTCTATCGTTATCGCTGAGAAACAAGTGGTCCTCTGTTTAGGTCGCAAGGTGAGCTCCTATCTTCGTCTATTTGGGTCCTAAGGGGAAAACCTATCTGTGTCTTTTTTGGTTCTTAAGGGGAAAACCTATCTGTCTTTTT
Organism: Timema cristinae; assembly: GCA_039000515.1. Taxonomy (NCBI): domain Eukaryota; kingdom Metazoa; phylum Arthropoda; class Insecta; order Phasmatodea; family Timematidae; genus Timema; species Timema cristinae. The sequence goes on from JBCFYV010001726.1 coordinate 13,514, forward strand.
TGGTTCTTAAGGGGAAAACCTATCTGTGTCTCTTTTGGTTCCTAAGGGGAAAACCTATCTGTGTCTCTTTTGGTTCCTAAGGGGAACACCTATCTGTGCTCTTCGGTCCTAGGAACACCTATGTGTCTCTTTCGGTTCCTAAGGGAACACCTATGTGTCTCTTTCGGTTCCTAAGGGAACACCTATCTGTGTCTCTTTCGGTTCCTAGGGAACACCTATCTGTGTCTCTTTCGGTTCCTAAGGGGAACACCTATCTGTCTCCTTTCGGTTCTAAGGGACACTATCTGTCTCTCTTTCGGTCCTAAGGGAACACCTATCTGTCTCTCTTCGGTTCCTAAGGGGAACACCTATCTGTGTCTCTTTTGGTTCCTAAGGGGAACACTATCTGTGTCTCTTTGGTTCCTAAGGAACACTATCTGTGTCTCTTTGGTTCCTAAGGGAACACCTATCTGTGTCTCTTTCGTTCCTAAGGGAACACCTATCTGTGTCTCTTTCGGTTCCTAAGGGGAACACCTATCTGTGTCTCTTCGGTCCTAAGGGAACACTATCTGTGTCTGGTTGGGTCGTAAGAGGAGCATATATGCATGTTTGGGTCGTTGGGGGAGATCGTACCTTTTGGTTGTCTGAGTCGTGATGGAAAAACGAGGGGGGTGGGGGCTTAAGACTCGGCTGTCGGTTGTCACGCACGAGTCTTAGTGGAAACCACGTGCCATTAATGGCTCCTTAGTCGCTTTTTTTTAGGCCGCCTCTAATGGAGTACACATGTGCTGAGATACATAATAATACCACATGGCCGAGGCCACGACAACAAACACATTCCTTCACAGGCGGGCTTAAGTCATAAAGCACACCCAACAATTAATCAGGATTTAGTTCGCTGTTGAAAAGCACAATTCATTTAACACAGACGCGTTCTCTCTATAAATAGACTAGATAGCTGTTGCCCGCGGCTTTGCTCGCGTGGAAGTTGATTATATACAAATACGAAAATATACATATGTATTTACAGATTAATCTAAAATATTACGTTACGTTGATGACCATAACTTGACCTCAGATCAAAAATAATGCAAGTCCGATAGAAACTTTCACCCCCTTTTTCATCCCTTATTAAATAAAATTTCCAAAATTCCTGAAACACGTATTTATTTGTTTTACGTCAATAACCGAAATACAAAATTTTATTTATGTAACTTTCAAAATGACGGACTTTCATACATATTATCATACATATTATCATCCCCTATTTTGACCCCTTTGGGGTGGAATTTTCTAAAATCCTTTCTTAGTGGGTGCCTACATAACAAAATGAATATACAGTCCGAATTTCATGATTGTAGCCTTGATAGTTTGCGCTCGGCGATGATGAATCAGTCAGTCATTCAGTCAATCAGGACATGTTATTTTATAAGTATAGATTACCCTTCCCATCGGTACAACCCTGCATCATAAAAATATCGCCCTCCTGTGTTGTTTATTTCTTAAAGGTAGTTTAAATTAGTAGTTTTTAAATGTCATAAAAAATTATTCCAAAACTACTATTACAAACTGCTATGTCAAAAGCTGTTTAAATGATAGCTATTGCAATAAATAGCATTGTGGACAATGTGCGCCTACCTGTCCGTTCATGCCTTTTTGTGGATGACTACGCAATTTATTGCATTTAAAGTTTCCACAAGGTTGAACGGCGGATATAACTCGCTGTCAACAATTTATGGACGTGGGCATCGCGTAATGGCTATCACTTCTCCGCAGCCATGACAACGGTCATCCATTTCCTTAGATTGCGTGGTATACATCCGGCCTTCGATGTATTAATGGATCGTGTAAGTTTACCAGTCTTGGCAACCGGAAAGTTCCTGAGGCGTGTGCTTGATTTTAAACTATCGTGGATTCCACATATTAAAGGTATTAAAGATATAAAAGCGAGGTGTATCAAAGTTCTCATTAATTGCTTAAAATCGTTGACGGGGGCTTTTGGGGTGGTGATAGGTAAATTTGATGCCTTGTTAAGATATGAGCAAGACTATGGCAGATTTGTTTAACATAGCTCCGCTAGACCTTCAGAGTTATAGATACTATATAGTGTCCACCATGCTGGCATCCGACTGGCTATTGTTGCTTTCCGAGCAAGCCCAGCATTTGTGCCGATAGCCGAGAGACCCCTCTTTCCTACCGGCGCGCGGTTCCACCTTACAGCATATTATGTGTAAAAGCACCATTACATGCCAAGACATGTATCTTACCACCCAGTATTCGATCCCCTCCCAACCGTGTCTCGTATAAAAACAAATGTAGTACAAGTCCTGTTGGGATCCGGATGTTATGTCTTGGACACATGTGGGTTGGTCTCTCCAGAGGTTGTCCCCACTTCTGCAGGTCGAGTTTCTCCTTGGAAGATAGTCTACCTCAATGCCATTACCTCGATACCAAGTTCTTTAAAAGCGACCACACTGCACTTAGTATATGAGAGGGCTTCTAGTTAGCATCTCGCCACCCGCTATGTTTGTCTCATCTACACGGACGGCTCGAAATCTGCAACGTCCATGGGTTCTGCTTTTGTTGTGGAGGTATCCATTTTTAAATCTGGTTTACCTTGTTAATTAGGGTTTTTACGTCTGAAATGTACACAATTTTTAAATTGTTGTTTTGTATATCGTAATTGTCACCGTTCTGTTCTCATCTGCACGGATTCCCTGAGTGTTCTGTTGGCATTGTCCTCTCTGTATTCCTGGAATTTTCAAAATTGATTTATTAAACACCTGGCTCTCTTTCTGCTCGATTTCTGGTTACGCTGGTCTTTCAGGAAATGAACTGGCCAAAGAGGCAGTCAATCTGCCTCCTGGAGCGAGTTTGGGTGTCATGTTTTTAGACCTGAAGGGATTTGTTCGACGTGGGGTCTTATGCACCTGGCACGAGCAGTGGGTCTTGACCCCTGCTCAGTACAAGCTGCGGTCCATCAGGGATGGTGTGTCGCGGTGGCCCTCTTCTATACGAAAGTCTAGAAGAGAGGAGGTCATCGTAACAAGACTCCACGTCGGACACACATCACTTACCCATGGGTTTTTTTTTTAGAAGGATCCACCCTCAGTGTGTGAGTTTTGCGATGCTCCTCTGAGTGTGTCACATTTTGGTAGAGTGTCGTAAATATGCCCCTATTCGCCTGGCCCTTGGTTTTAACGGTGACACCCGCCTCGGTGGCGTAGTTGGCTAACGCGCTTGTCGTGTTTAGCTCGACTGCTGAGGACGGGGAGATCTAGGTTCGAATCTCGTTCGGGTGAACTGGGGGTGGTTTTTCCTAAATGGTTTTCCACTCTACCTCAACGCAAATGCGGGTTCACTTCCTCTAATTAAACCTTCCCAATTCCTAATCCATTAGCGTAATTAGTACTTAAAGCGTATAACCCGAACGGGTAGTAAGACGCGGTGCTAAATATTATTATTATTATTGTTATTAACGGTGACCTTCGTTTATTACACAAGGGTTGATGGGGTCAAATGTTTACTCAATTTCTTACGCCAGGCGAATCTTTTTAATCTTATTTGAGTTTAAACTTTAACTCATGGAGTGTCTCGAATCAGCTGTTTCATATCAGATTTATTTTTAACATTTTAGTGCAAATTAGAGTAGTATCGGGATTGTTATTTAATTTTAACGCTTTAATTTTCTGATTTTGGCAGGTGAATTACTTCTTACTAAGAACATTTTATTATTTTTTAATGTTATAGGTCCTTAATGCCCATTGTGTTGACGCACCTAGATACTCAAATTATAAAATATCTCGACAATATTCGATGTTAGCTGTAGAGGAAAGGTGGATAAAGTTAATAACATTTCACAATTTGATTATTTTATCACTAGAAAATAATATGCAATTTTACCGCTACCAATCTAAACTTTTCAATTAAGATGGCCGCCACGTTCAGCAAGAAAGTGTAGTAAATCTCTATCTGGCCATATGGCTTAAAATATAATGGTCTTTCGTTATCTGGGACTTTATTTCCACTCTATTTAAGCATTTACTCCCTCCCTTTCGCCCCTCAGGCACGATCCCCCTTTGTCATGTCAATAAGCTCCCCAAATATGTTTAAAATGTCGTCGTTGAAAATTATATAATGACACATTTTTTTCTATTATTAAAACTGAAAATAGAGGTTTGTTAAGGAAAAAGAATCCTGTTGAAATCTTTTTACTTTATTTTAACATGAGCCACATTTTTCAATAACGCATCGTAAAATTAATTATTGCGCTATGGATGCACGTCTGCGCAGCATTTTCTCGCTTACGAAGGCGGCCACCTTAACATAATTTCAGCGAAAATAAATTTAGAAAGATATTAAGATACAACCATCCTTCAAGGTGGCGTGAATAGCTAACACGCTAGTTTCGTGTTGAGTTATACTGCTGAGGACTGGGAGATCGAGGTCGGGTGAACTTGGGGTAGTTTTTCCTAAATGATTTTCCACTCCATAAGCAAATGAGGGTTCACTTTCTCTAAATTAAGCCTTCTCAATTCCTAGCCATTAGCGTAATTAGTACTTAAGCGTATAACCAGAACGTTTTAGTAAGACGCGGCGTTAGATTAAATTAAAAAAAAAAAAAGATAAAATAAAAGGTTGCCTCAAATAATTTGTCATAGTACAATAAATATTTTACATATCGAGGTTTTTATTATAACGCTCCACACACAAGTTTGCTCTGTAGCCTCTATCATGTTCAACTTCCTTAGCAACAAGGTTGTTTGTCCCGTTGCTAGCCTCGTGAAGGATACGAGTCTCGTCCACTCTGCTAGTGTTTGTTGAATCACTGGCGAATCTGTTTCACACGCGGTGTGCTGTGACTCACTATTTCACCCAGTGACGCACTATTTACGAGCTCTCCACAGACAACACCAAAACAAATGATTGCTGACGTAATGTACCTCGATAGGAAGTGCGGTTTTAAGATCACCTAAAATAAGTTCTTCGCCAACGGATGTAAGGATATTTATTGATAATAGTAAGTCCATACAGATACAGGTTCATTGCATATCCGTGGTGCTAGTTTCATTTCCCGGATATCTCGCAATCTCCACTTCATAACTTTTTATTATTGTGTCTACGTAAAAATGGGTCAACGGGTCCGTTCTATATAGTAGCATTTGTTTGAAAAATTTTCTAATTAAATTATATCTATATTATAAAGAAATTAAAAACGGAAAACAAAATTTACGTGATAAGAGTATGGTTGGAAACAAAATTAAGAAATAAATTATATTAATTATATATTATGAAACTATGTGTGAATACGAGTAGGCGTTACTAGTATTTAAGCCTCTCTTCGCCAGGCAACTTGGACTCAAATGAATAACGAGGCTATTTTATTATTTCAAATAAAATTACTAGAAAATAAGTGAAACAATAGACTAATATAAAGAGACATAAGGAATCAATGAGCATCATGGTCTCCCAAAGAGATTGAAAATGTTGACCAATTTGTTACTAGAAGTTGCCTATTTTCATTTTTATGTCTCTCCAGTACAGGAGGTAGATTATGCTTTGATATTTAGCTCTGCAACGCTATGGATCTTCTTTTAAGTCCATTTGTACAGAATTTTTTTTTCTCTTGATATTCAACACTTTCTTCTATGAAATGTTACACACCCCAAATGTATTTTAATTAACGAGCTATGAGGGTAAGAAACTTCAATTTTTACGTTTTCCTAAACTAGTTTTAAGCCACACTTTTTAAAATAAAAATTTGAAAATTGAAATTTATTATCTTTAATAATATAACTATTTGATAAAGTTGGGATTTTACCACAGTTAGAAGCATACTTTATATAAAATTACTTAAAGTTGCCTTAAAATCAACACAATTCAAATATTTAATATTTGTATTAAACGATTTATAGATGTGTATACTTAAAACTACAAAACATATTCTGACTTAAATACGCGACGTTTTACTGAATAACTTTATTTCCGTATGACATAAAAATATGCACTGAAATTCCAAGTTGGCTCACGGGATCAAAACTTTGAATGAAAGTGTAGCTTAGTTGACAAGAAAGGGTGATAGCCCACCCACCTCCACAGTTCTTGCAACACACAACTGTATTACAAAAATCCAAGTAATCTGCAGCATAACAAAATTTAAATTTTCAAAATAAATACCTTATATGTTTAAATCAAAATACTGAGGCATCATTCTACGCATAACGTCGTCTATATCTATATCCGAATTGCCATCGGCACATGGCGAAGGGGATGTCAAGTCTATTGTTCTTGATCCTGAAATAGTTGTCCGGATAGGCCGCGTTGCTCTCCTCTTGTCAACACGGCCTATCCAAATCCCTGAATTAGTTTTGCGTACCCCCGAGGTACCTGGAGACGGTTGTGGCAGCGTGTCCAGAGTCTCCCTTACGTTCAGCCTGTCCGGCAGGGAACCGTCCGGAGACGCAGGAGGGAGCGCCTGAGGAAGGTCCTGGGTAACCAAGGGTATCCCGGGGGTTTGCGTGGAGAGCCGCACGTCCTCTGGAAAAGCGGTGGCAGGAGGCAGCTGGTCCCTTGAATGGTGCCGACGGACAACGTCGGCCAGATAGGCTACCATGGCCTTTACGAGGTTTTCCGCTAACCTCAAACTTTCTCTGCTCTTTGCTATCTCCGCTGCCTGCTGTACCGCTGTCAGACCGTCGACGCTCCACCAGGACTCATCTAAACAATTAAGTTAGGTTTTACTTTGAGTTGCACCGTGCCATTTATATTTAAATAACTTATAACCGGCTTATTCATTAACGGGTGAGAAAGTTTTCTTAGTGTCAATCTATAGCAGCCAGCTATTATAAATACAAACACTAAGAAAGTTAGGATTTTAGCCACACATAATAGTTATTGCGTTTTTTCATCAAACCAGAGACTCCTGCTCGAGAAAAAATAAGTATCGTTCAAGAATATATATCTAAAGCGCCGGCAAGAAATTAAACAAGAAGTTCGTATTTTAGGCACGCATAACCCTAGATGTTTTCACGTGAAGGGAACGTGGCACACATTTTAAAAAAACCTATGGCTTAGGGTCGTCAATTATTATTATTATCATTATAAGCCTACGGAATCACTCCCCCCCCCCCCCCCCCCTTGGCTGTGGTCTGACAACACACACCGGTCTAACGGGTCGGTTCCTTATATTAGGAATAGGGCAGGGTGTCTTGTGGAGGGCCCAATAGCTTGCTTGTGGTTCGGGGGGGTTATTAGGAGCAAATGCCCGTAATCTAATACTAAAGGGGGTGTCAGATAATATCTGTAGTCGTGTCAGCGGTGGTGATGACGAGAGGAGTCGAGCTGTCCTGTTGCGGTGGTGGGGGAGGGACCGAAAAGAAGTATGCTCTCGGGTTTGTTTCTTGACGCATGGAGTAAATCCTCTGTTGTGTATCCATGTTCTCTCATAAATAATCAATACTTTATTTACTATAGTGTTTCTACAACCACGTAAATACCTGTTATTTTAGTTTCACAAAACTTAGGTTTCTACAGACCTACCTACCACTTACTCGCACAAAGATAAGAAGTGAGAGAAAGTCCCGGCATCATTTATTAATATAAGTAATTGTAGATATATAATATTATAGCTTTTTAACTTACTTATTCATTAACTATCGAGAAAGGTTCTTTTTTGACGGTGGAAAAGCAGATAGCTATTGTAAATACAAACAGTAAGAAAGTTTCGATTTACTAACGCATAATTGTTTTCACGCTCTGAAAATAAGTATCGTTCATGTGGGCAAGAAATTAGCACGCATATTAGCTAATATTTGTCAAAAAGGTATAAACTCTCGTTGGCGTTGCAAACATGGTTTATGGTTAGATTAAGCACCTAGACTTTATAGGTAGATTTTTTAAAAAAAAGAGACGTTTAGAGCAGACACAAATTTAACCATGGCAAATAAACAGACAACTTTAAAATTAAATAGTTGAATCAACCCTATAATGTCCTATAACCGCATAGACCAACATTTGACTCAAGCATGAAATGTTTTTTTTAGAACAGTAGCAAATTTAACCCTAGCAAATACACAAACAATTTAAAATGTAACAGAAGAGAATTGAAATACCTTGTGTGGATGTTGTTGGATTATGATTAGATTAATAAATGCTAGCTTTTAAAACAGTCACAAATTTAACCCTAGCAAATACACATACAATTTAAATCAAACACTTTTAAGCTATGTAACAGAAGAGAATTGAAATACCTTGGGTGTATGATGTCGAATTTTCCATCTTGATTAATCAGTTGTTCTGAAACCTGCGGTTTCCACGTGAAGAAGGCAGAGGGTTGGTCGAAACTCATCCATATATATATATATATATATATATATATATATATAATATATATATATATGAACCAAAACCTCCCTTTCACTCTAGAACAAACGCCCTCCTTTCTACTTTACATCGAAAATAGAAGCGGAAAAATACGTATTGTCTCACCAATACTTGAGCAATATTAGGTTTCAACCACACACTTATTGTGTGAAATATTGCCTCGGTACACTTGAAATTTAAAAAAAAAAACGCGTTAGTAACGATAAAAATTATAGTGTGTTGTCTTTATTTTTTTGATCAATACGTTAATTAATGCCTCCCTGGAAACAGTCAAAGCTGTTTGAGGCATAAAAATAAAAGTATTACAGGGTTGTTCTTTACTATACGGATCAATTTTCACAGAAAGTGTCCTTTAGGCGACAGCCTTCTATGCATGCGTCAGGAGTTAAATCATCGGTCACGGCACAGATTTTTCAAACCCATCCTTCACCTCTAACAAGAAGTGTATTGTGAGGAATGCCTGACCTCTACAGCGGTCCAGATTCCACCATTTTCATCTCACGTAAGACGCTGTGATAAATCTGTGTATCACCTCCCAATGCGGTGGGTACAAGCACGCTACTTGCTTATTACGGGGACTTGCGGTATTTTCCACTCTCCCTCTATGCAAATGCAGGCGCACTTCCCAATTCCTGCTCTATTAGCGTAATTAGTATAGCAACCGCTTAAAACGCCAATTACAAAATCCGACTTCCTCCCATCTTTAGTAGTATAGTCTATTGCTAGAGTAGCACCTTAAACCGTGTGGTCATTCTTTATGTTAAGAACTTGCTGTTACATGCAATGTTAAGCTAAATACCTGTTTTCATATTCGTTATATAGATACAATTACCGAGTCTAATAGATTTTACCTTCTCCCTCCTTGCAAAATGCTGGTGAACTTTTCGGGAAGTTTTTTTCTAATAGATTTTCCATTCTTCCTCCCTGCAAACCCTCCCTCCACGCAGATGATGGTACATTTTTTCTATTCGTCAGTTTGAAATCAACACTATGTAAGATTATCAAAATTTATATGTTCTAAACGATGTTCTACTTTTAGCAATCGTCTTCGAATACTTCAGCTCTTTGTGTTTTTGAGTACTATAAATTACAGTCTACAATCTTTTTGCACAAGCCCTGGACAAGCACGTGAGACATTTTTAAAGATGACCCATGTTGAGTTGGAACTACTAACTAACATTGAAAAGTATATAACGAATAAAATTAGTAATAACTTTTTCGGCATCTTGTGCTAGCACTAGCATAGCTATATTTAATTAACGGTATTAATACTACTTACACAATTATTTAAATACGCTAATGAGGCAGGAATAATGAAAGTATTTATGAGGGAGTTGTATGGAGGGAGAGTTGGAAATATCCTCAGTTTAATAGGATAGTGTTCGAAAAAGCTAGGAACAAACAATTGCAATAAAAAAAACGTTAATTTTTAAAAGTGTGGGAGGATGGGTTTCATAAAGTGTCAAATTTACGTCCCATTTGTGCAATAACAAATAAGCAACAAAAAAACTTTTTGCGGGACAGTCCGGAACAAACGATTGCAACAATTTCAATTTTACAGCCTGCAGGTGGGTGGCTACCGTGAAGTTGCCCCCCCCCCCCCCTCCCATGTAAACATACCATTTGTGGGTTTATCAAATTGGAACAAACGATTGCAATCATAAAAACTTCCGTAATTTTTTTTAATGAATGGACAGACCACGGACATAATTGACGGATATCCAGCCATAAATGTAATCGAAGATAATTCTACTAAAGAATGTATTGCTCTTTTTGCAAGCTAATCAACACATCCTAGCCAGTGAAATGGTCAAACCATAAGTCCAAGTATCTATGCGCAAGGCTTGTTGACGTACACTACCATAATAAAGCTGAAGTCAAGATGTATCTATGCGTAGCTCGAAAGTTGCCAGTGGTAGTAATGCCCTTAAGATAATCTTTACTTTTTTAAAAGTTTTTTTTAAGTTTTAGGTTTTTTCGTCTTCCACTGCAAAATAAAAAAATATCGATCAGATCAACATTTTTAAAATTAATTTTTTAGCTTAGCAATTTCAGGGCACCAAATTTTCATCAATTTCTTGGAATCTCATTTTTTTAAATTTCCAAACCTTTCAACTTTAATGTCATTTGTAACAAATTTGCCAAATTTAAATTTTCTTCTGCACTTAACGATACATTTATTAATAATTTTGGAGAGATTTAAAGCTTCTGCACCTCCCCTAAAATCCATCACTGTTCCCACAATCCTATTTGAAATATCGAGACTTACTGATATGGTTCTTTTATGTATCTGTCTACATCTTTTAAACCACACTGAAAATAGTTTTTTACATTAGCTGTATTAATTTCGAGCTCTTACATTTCCAATTTTTCAATTCCATTTATTCAGACATTCGACTACCTGGGATGGTATATTTACTAAAATGTCAAATTTCAATTATATTAAACACAGTTTTTTTTTCCCTATTTGCCTAGAAAATGCTGAAAAACCCATTTCTTGAAATCAATTTTGAAATTTCAAATTTTCAGTACCGTAAGGTGGGGTTACTTTGCACCAGTTTTTAGTTGTTGTTTTTTTAGAGCTTAAGATAGCTTGGATTAAATTAATTCCTAAATTTATTTAATTTTTGTTTGACTGTCAAAGATGTTCAAATTTAAGTTTTTAAGAGTTAATTCCTTGTTAGTGAAGTTTAAATAACTTTATCAACCAATAAAAAGTGGTGCAAAGTAACCTCATATGATGAGGATACTTTGCACCACTCTGGTATTTACCTTAAAATGAATAGGAAAGAAGGATATGATGCAATGTTAGACATTCATTAGTATAACTTTATACCAGAAACTATCTTAGAAACAATTTTTCATGTGCTTACTACACAATATAAATAAAATATGTTTTAATAATCTTAACTTAAATTAAAGATACAAATCAACACTATATAAAAAATACAGTAATTTCTCTTTATCAATGTCTGTGACTGCCAAAACAATTACAAGATATTAAAAAACAATGTATCACCTACAAATTCCAAATTAAATTTAAATTATACATTTAAAAAAACATAAAAAATCACTCTTCGTAAATGTCTGTTGATTAGCAAATCAAGTTAAACATATCAAAACCAAATTTTATCAAGTTCTGGAACACTGAAACATCCTCTTTTATTTATTGGTTTTGGAGGACATATTCCTCCCAAAACATCCATCCAGCTGTATTGCAGTGTGTCTGGTAGAACTGGCCACTTCCAAGACTTAAATGATCTTTGCATTGCGGAAATTACTACTGTGCTGGTATTAAATGACTCAATCTTCCCAGGGAAAAGTTCTCCTTCATATGTGAAAACAACAAATTCTCCTTTCTTTTTCTGAACAGGCTGCCACCCTTCTTTATTTTGGTTTCGCTCTTCTTCCTTTTCTGGCAATAGGTCTTCGAAGTCCTCTGGTCCACTTGATGAGTCTTGAAGGGACAAGTCTTCAATTTCGGACCCTGATTCAGAAGAACTAGTTGAGACTCCCTTTTTCTTGTTTTTTAATTTTCTCTTAACTTCCTCTTCATTTGAATTCCCATTATTATTGGATGAGTTTGCTGCATTGCCCATTTCTTGATTTGTATCACCATTATTGTGGTTGGCTGGGCCTGCTTCATTATCTGTGAACATAATTTCATGGGCGATACTCTTTCCAGCCTTAACATTGATTCTTCTTCTCTTAGTTTTACTATTCCCAACAATATCACATCTCTTGTTATTCAAAAATTCTTTGAAACTGTTTTCGATGGAATCTTTTTCATATGCCTGTCCAGGTAGCCGTTCTAGAAGAACACTTACTTCACAAGGAACAATTCCACATTTTCTGAACCCAGAATTCAAGTTATTAGCTGCATTGATAGACACCACATCCATGAGGTTTTTTAGAAGTCTTGGAAAGTGTTGTTTCTGCAAGACAGAACTCTGCAGACCAGCCTCACTTTCCTTGTAAGAGCCCAAAATTGTCTTCCATGCTGCTTTCATTGGGCGGAAGAATGCCACATCTAACGGCTGAGTCAGATGGGTGCTGTTTGGAGGCAAACAAACAAAATATATGTCGTTTTCTCTGCACTTTTTCAAAACAATATCGGTTATATGTGAAGACAAATTGTCCCCTATAACTACCTTCTTCCCTTCGATATTTTTTAATCTTGGAAGCATCAGGACTTGGAACCAGTCTGTGAATATTTCCGATGTAAACCAACCTGACTTTGAATTGTTGTATCTACACCCAGCTGGGCCTCCTTCACTCCAAGTCGACCACATGTTTTGAGATTTGTAAACTATGTATGGAGGAAGTAGTTCACCTGTTGCTGAACCACTCATCATTATAGAAATGCTTGCCTTTGAAGCGTTTCGAACATTTTCTGGATACTTTACTCCTCTTTTAGTTAAAACTTTCTTGGATCCAGGGTCATCTGTCAGATTGCTTTCATCGTAGTTCCAGATGTTTTCAGGTGCCACACCCTCCAAAGTTTCCTTTAAATTCTCAATATACTCCTTAAGAGTTGCTTCATTAATTGCTGCCCTTGCCTTTTTTATGTTGGCAGCAAACCGAACCGTGACTTCTGGGTTTCGCTTTAAAAAACCCCGTGTCCAATCTTTCCCCGGAAAATTGTTTTTAAATCTATTTACTTTCCTCCCGATTCTTCCTAGATAGGCATGAATGATACATCTTAACTCAAATTCATCTACCGGAAATCCAAAATCACTCATGTCAAAAACACATTGTGCAAAAATAGTTTCCTCCTCTTTAGTGAAGATTGGTTGCTGTCCAGGTTTGCCCTCGTGTGATCGTTTAAGTTTATACATAAGTGTTCGTCTGGGGATATTAAAGTGTTTCTCGGCTTGCCGTGTGGACATAGTTCTATTGCGAATGGCCTCCAAACATTCCTGTAGTTTCTCTGACGTATAGTCAGCATAGCGTCTGTTTCCAGGCTGCCTCGCATATGTTCTCGGCATATTTTTTTCTAGAACATAACAAATATTAGTTTTAGTATGATTCTAGGATAGAACAGACTATAGTTTTATTTGAGTTTGGAGGCATAATGCATTTAAGTGAGTAGTATGACAGGATGAAAGTTAGAGTATTGTACCAGTAGTATATGGTATGTATTATTTGTTTAGGTACCACAGCTAATATAGTGTACTGGTACCTTACTGCATAATTTGTCTGTCATGTTGTAGTGATGAAAACCTAATTTTAGGTAGTGGTAGTAGATAGAGTGGTTTTAGATTATAATAGTTACCGGTATGATTTTAGTTTTAAATAATATGATTAAATTTGTGTTTATAAAAATAGGTCACATGGAAAGAAAACAAGTATGGGGAAACTTTGCACCACTTTCAAGCTGGTGCAAAACTATCCCCAAATTGACTTCAAAAGTGTACCTGGTATTATTTTTCGCTATAACATATTGGAAACATATAATAGCTACATAAAACTTATGAACTAGTGGTAATATGGTTACAAGGCACTAATAAAATAGTAACTTACCTTATTATCAGTTAAATACGCAGCTGTAGCAATGAAAGTCTGGAGCACTTAAGTTTCAGCTTTTTTACAGTTTCTGAATAATGGCTGCTCACTTGGAAGCAACAAAGGGCCAAGAAAAAAATTCCTACATTAAAATGTGTATTCAAGTGCCACCTGTTGAAATTCTTAAAAACTAAACTTACATAATTCATAGTTTGGCCACTAGATAACTCTTAATACTTTTTTGTATTGGCGCAAAGTATAACCTCTAGGTGCAAAGTAACCCCATCCTACGGTACTTTTGTTATTTTGGGGAGGTCGTCTTAGCAAGTATTTAATATTTTACCTCACTTAAAAACATGTTTATATTAGTTTTAAAAATTTTTAACTCTCCTTCAACCCAGATCTTAACAAATAAAAACTTTCGCAATAGTCTAGTTATTTGAGAAATTTATATTTTATAGCATTCAAGTGTTTTTTTTTAAATCTTGACATTTTTTTTCTCATTCCTCATTTCATTGACTCACTCACCCTCCCATGATTTTAATTTATAATCTTAAACATTTTGGTTGTTTGATGCTGTCTAATTATCATCTCGCCAAATTTCAATATATTTTTTTTTACCTCAACGATAAGGGTTGATAATCTTAGTTGTGTAAATAAATCATATTTAGGCAACTCGATTAAAATGTGTTACACAAGCGGAACATAAATGAAACATTAATATATCCATCTCAGCTCCAAACCGAAGGAACACATAAATTAACTTACATTCATTTTCATTTCAAGAGGTTCTGTTAGATAAGGGAAAACAAGGGTAAGTAATAGAGCAGCTACTTATTAAAAATATTACTATATATTATGATATTTTGAGAAAATGTTCAACCCGGAAGAGGAAAGGAATGAGAGTGAAATAGAGGATAAGGAAAAGGGTCATGGAACGAGGTGGAGGACGCATTAAAGAGGATAAAACAAGGGATAGCACCTGGTGTGGACGAACCGACTGTGGGAATGATAAGTCAACGGGTGTAGTAGGTAAGCAATGGTTATACAGGGTGCTGAGAGGGGTTTGGAAGGAGAGAAAGGTACCGGAAGACTGGAAAAGGGGAGTTATAGTATGCAGGCTTCCATTTGATTACATGCAAGTTTCTCTGTCTGAAGAAATTTTCTTCGTCGCGCTTCGTTCTCCTCGCGTCAATATACCTGTACCTTTTAACTCTTAATTTTGTTACCCGTGCATCAACTAGGCGAGGTTTTTGATTGGATTGGAATAAGTTGGTTTCGAGCAAGTGTTTAGAACCTTAGGCATGAAAACTACGATTGAACTGTATTTCACAAGGTTTTATAAAAGTGTGGGCAATCGAATTTTAATTTTTAAAGTAAATTTGACGTGTAACAAAATTCTAACCATTATTTATGTACTAGTAAATACTTTTTTTTAACCCATCGGATCGTATGAACAGATAATTCATCTTCTCAAGACCTAATCTTAGACCTATTTGTTCATGCCACATCTCATTTAAAATATTTATTGCTGTAAATATTTCAAATAGACATTAATTTAAATGGGATTTTTTCTTAACTGTTTTTATAACCAGTCGCAGTTCCAGACAATGAATTTTACTGTAAGTTCGTAGTTTGAAAAAACTTTACTTTGTTTATTGCTACGAGAAAACTAAATTTAATTTTAACTTTTGGAAAATGGTAAGTTGGTAACTTGGTATTATTTTGGCCCTGATCTTTTTTTCTCTCTCTAAAATGTATTTTGAAAATTATTGCGATAAATAATAATTTTTATTTATCAACATTATTAAACATCTACTTATTGATTAATTTAGTTTAATATATATTTTCTGAAAACATTTGTTCTGTCATTATTTGGTCCGTTATGCCTTAACTTTAAATGCTATCAGAAAATATTTTGAACTAAATTAATCATTGGGTGGATTTTAATAACTTTATAAATAAAAATAATTATATATAAATACATAAGGGGTTATTCTAAACTCTATGTACAAACTTTAATAGACGATAGAGAGTATTAAAACCAAGCCTTTTTCGTCGGTAAATGTATGTCCATAGACTTCACCCTTAGGTGCTGGCGGGCGTTGTTGGTACATAAATGAAAGGCTGAAGGTGTGGACAATATGGACAATATGGACAATATTCTTTATTTACCGCAGCTTCTCAAAGAGCGACCGCCAACAGTAAGTAGTAATGCCTGTCTGACAGCGTCGACGCATTGATTGTCGTACAATTTCAAAGGTTGCTCAACCCCATGCTAGATTCATGTCAATCATCTCAGAATCCGTGAAATGATTCATAACGGAGTCCGCGCTACGAATGACGACGGTGAAAAATATCTATTCGACGCGCTCTCTAGCACCAAAGGTTGACATTTGTAGACTTCAAATTCATCATAAAAAAGATTTTAGTGTTTTCTTATTTTCCATTTTAAGTTTGCACACAGTTTTGGATCAGCCTGTTGATATACTAGTACAGTTTTTAAACAAGCTGTTTCTTGTTGATTGGCCTTAACAAGGTCAACGACTGGTAGCTATTTCTGCTCTGACTGCAGACAACATTGGCATCACAAACAACATTTCACTTTACTTGATTTAAATAAATTATCTGGTACAGTCTAGTGACTAGTCACACATCTTAGCTCACTTGGTAGCGTGTCTGTCTACTTAGTTAAGGGTCCAGGGTTCGATTTTTGGTGTGGCAGTAATAAGTTTTCATTGGCGAAATGTGTGCCGTGGACTAGATATTGTGCCTGTACTAGATTTAAGTTAGTTAATGAATCGTGAGCTGATACAATCAGTCTGTTCAGAAAGTTTTTTTTACATCCATAACTGTTTCCAGCCTGTGGCTTGGGTCAAATATTTATTAAAGCCATATATTTTCCACTACCGGCTGGCTAGGCTTGTCGTAGCTTCATATGCCTTATAATCTAGCTTAAGATTAGGACAGGAACAACATCCAGTCAAGGTGACCTAGGGGTCTAGGGGTAAGGTGTCAGACTTCTGTGCTGGGTGTCCGGGTTCAATCCTCGGTCCCAGCACAGATTTATGATTGCCAAAACCTTCCTTCAACTCTGACATGTTGATTAATCCCAACTTGTGAATGTGTGGAATGCCAGGCCTCCACCGTGATTCTGATTCTACGTTAAACTGTAGGTCCTTCATTTCATCTCACAATCACCCTACCATTACACATTAGCGTAAGTGCGTACAACCCGAACGGGTAGTAAGACGCGGGGTTAATTATAACAATAATAATCAGAACTCTGTAACCGTAAACCCATATTTCCCCATGCCATGCCAGGAATCGAACCCGGGACTCTTAGCTCAGTTGACAAATAGGCTACCGACTAAGCTAACGTGTCTGACTCGGTTCAGAGAGTGCACGTTAAATACTGTGAATAAATTATAAGAAAAACAAGGCCATAGTTCTGATAAATCGTATGTGCCAATTACTGCTTCGAGAGATAATCCCATATCGCCCTTCTCAAAGTAGGATTCCCGTGTACATACCCATCCAATCGTCCACTCACACTTTCCTTAAGGGGGGGTCACATCTCCCTATGCTACTCCATATTAACACATACCTTTTTCCCAGGAACCAAAAGAGATTTTCCCAGGAACCAAAAGAGATTTTAAGTTAATTTAATTTGGCACATATACGATTCCATACAAATATGTATTTAACCAAAATATACTCCTATCCAATTTAATTAACTCTCACCAATACAGTGAGATTTCAAAATTTCAAATTTTAAAATGACATATTTTTTAATATAAAGTGAAGGGTGCCAATGAACAGACTTGACATCGAATGGACAAACTTTTCAGCCATGTTCAATTAATATTTGCTCTGAATTAAGTTATAACAGTCCTTTGGTGAATTTTTCCTGAATACCAATAGTTATCTATGGGGGTTCCTAGAATATTTTTTTTTTAAATTTGGGGTGATAATCAAGCCTTGATCCAAGCTTTCAGGCAACTGTATTTTTAAATGTATTTGTTGATCCTGGATTTTTCAAGCTACAAGGTTTTTTCAGTGCATAGGGAAATAACTTGAATTATCTATTTAATTTTACCTGGACCTTAGCTAAATATATTTATTTATATTTGCAGATATCGTTCAAATCGTGTATTTTTAGATTAAAAAATATAACTGACTTTATTTAATTGGTTTTCAACATTTTATAGTTTATGAAAACTTTTCTCTTTGCGGCCATCGCGACCCTTTGATAACTTAAAAGCGTTCAAATCCTAGTTTTGAGTGTTTTTTCACTGTGTCTTACTACCAGCCCAGCCTATTTACATTTAACTACACCAGTGGGATAGGTAAAATTTAGAGGGAATGTACCCTTATTTAGGCCTACATGGAGAGATTTTAGGATAAACTACCCCTGCCAGAATTAAAATCCTTAATTCACCTTCACCAACAAGCCAAACCAAAAGAGTGACATTAAACCTACATGTCCACTAATTCTTGTTTTAATTATTATAAATAGTTTATAATAATGATTATATGCGACTAATATATGGTAAAAGAGAATCAACAAGACCGGGGGTGGTGGAGGATTTTGTTATGCTAGCAGCATTACAAGGTTGCCACAGTAAGCAGTCAGCAAGAAGCTATCAGAATGGAATATCCAAAAGGAACCTGAGCAGTAACTTGGTAGTTTTTAGCACTTTGATAACTTAAACTTCTATTAGAATTTCGCATCTTCCTATATTCATTAAAATCCTTGAAAAAGTAAATATAGAGCTATAGCCTGTAAAGTAGTAACCAAAAATATAGGGCCACCAGTGAAATTAGAAAGATATTGAGCTTGGATCCCATAAACACCATTGAAAATTGACATTGAAGTAATATTTAAACAACACATTAAGACACTAATCCTGATTGTACACAATCACATTTGGACCTTCAAAGTTTTTTCTTATTTTTTAAGAAATTATACACACAATACAACAGAATAAAATAATTGGTGTTTTGTTACTAATGAAAGGACATTTTTAGAGCAAGTTATTGTATATAAAATATCGTATATGTTAAAGGTGTGCAGTGTTCTACCTTCATTCGAAGAACTACTGTGTATATTAAAAAAAAAATCTACACAGTAAATAGATTAGTGCTAAATTGACACATGATACAAAGATAATAACAAACGGTTCCAAACCGTGCTGCTTATTGTACACGTACACTACAGTAAAAAAATACAACACTACTGTACGGTACACAAATGTTTCCAAAAAGGGCTCAACACTTTATTAGTAATTAATAGGTCCTCCTCGACTCTTTATGGAGGCACGGACCCGTGCTGGAATGCTACTGACAAGCTTTCAGCACTCTCACAGGTGTGGAACGACATCACTGTTGCAGAGTTGTTGCCGTTACTCGGGGAGGTTTCGTGGAGCCGCACGCACAACTCTAGCTGCCATCATATTCCACAAGTTTTCAATAGGATTGAGGTCTGGGCTCCGTGCAGGCCATGGTCACAACTGGATTTCCCATTCCTCAAACCACGCCATTGCTTGTTGTGATTTATGGCATGGAGAGTTATCTTATTGATACACAGAATAATTTCCATGCAATTTCGCAGCAGAGGGTAGCACGTTATCCTGTATGGTTTCTTGATAAGCATCCGTATTCATGGATCCAGGTTAAAAGCGCAAAATATCTGTGCCCTGCGCAGAAAAGCAGCCGCCCCCTTGTTGCACTTGGGGTGAGATGCAATCAGCTTTCGTGTGCCGAACACAAACACTGCGGTGGGAAAACAGTTGAAAACGTGACTCATCACTGAATAGGACCTTCCCCCACCTCTCTCATTCTCCAGTGCTCCTTTGAGAACGCCATTGCCTTCTTAAATCCGTGGTTTCTTTTGTCAGAAATGGTTTCTATAAAACAACGTATGAATTTAAACCTTGATCTCGTAGATGACGTGAAGCAGTCATTAACACCTTTTAACCAGTTATTTCCTGAAATACCCTTCGAACAATACGAAGACTGGATTTCCTGCAGTTTTTGCTTTTCGTGCGATAACGCGATCCTCTCGTGGACTGATGACCTTTGTTTGTTTTGTTTGATAGGACATTTATTTCTGACATTTAACATGTATAAACACTGAATGATACTGATAAGACAAACCCCAGCCCCGAGGGGCTCTCGAAAGTCAATCGTTGTAGGTAAAATCATAAAAAAATCACTAAAAGAAAGTCATTTGTCGCCCTGGCGGGCTGATTATATGCTGTCCACGGTTTAATGGGCGGGAAAATTAAACAAAAACCCGCCCTGTCGCCGGTATTTGGTCGACAGGGACCTAAAAAAATATATAAATACACATAGAGACGGAAGACAGGGTAGAAAACATAGAATGAAAGGTGACCGGATGTGGATAGGACATGCAGAATGTGAAACGGGAGATGATTGCGGTAAACTGAAGGTGAAATGGGGCACCGGGAGAATTACTGATCGGGTGACAGGAAAATTTGGATAGGGGTACTCCGGCCCTCTGGTGGAGGACCGGCAGGGACATCACATATAGCTTTACACGGAAGAACACTCACGAGCACAACATAGTTATATACATTCAACACGGGAGAATACCGGTTGATTTTTACTTGGATGAGTCTATAGAATGTTTAAAAGAAGATTGCGAATATGTTTCTGGTTGTTTATATAGGTCTGGATGGATTCGGATTATTGCTGTGAACTGTATTTCAACCGACACCTTTTTCCTAGACATTATTTACGGAAAACAATCACTACAATCGCTTCTCACACACGCACACATGAAAAAAAATATATATATTAACCTTGCTGGAAAAATTCCTTTAGTGTGGCTATCTCAAGTCAAGTACATGTGCTAACACCACCAAATGGTAAAATCTCGGTGGTTCATCAAATAATATCCACTTTCACAGCACGAAAATAGTGAAATTTTAATATGTTTGTTGTTAAGTTCATAAATTCGTTAAATGGTTGATAAAAGATGTGTACAATTATTAGTAGTTTGATTTAAGCATTAAATTATAGCCATATGTATCCATTAAATTTAAAATCTACATTACTGTATATAATGTTTTTTAATAGCTTTGATAGGCTGAAAAATGTAGTAATTTTTTATTTGTCCCGAAATCATAAATAATTAATAATAAATTGGTTAGTATAAAAATATGATTTTTACACCAAAATGCATGGTTTTAACAACATAATAAGCGATGGAATATTATAGAGCCAAGGGTTTCCCACCAGAAAAGTTTAGGTGGCCCTATGTTTTTGGTTAAAACTGTATATTGTGACCCCACACAAAGCACTATGTGACCCCCAGGTTGGAAATGGCTGCTTTATTACACACTTGGAAGCAATATTTAACTAAGCTCCCTGAGATGTAGAACTCGCTCATCACTTTATCAAAACTTAGTAAATAAACCTGGCCAAAATGCTAACTTTTTCATCTGTAAAATAAAGCAATAAAACAATGAATTTATCGATATATCTACAGTATTTTGATACCTGTCTACCAATGTCCTGCTTCATAACCTCATGGAAGTTGCCCTAAAATGTTAATACTGGTACGTAAATAAACTATTCAAAACCTATTGTAATTTAACTCGTGAGGGTGAAGGAGCTTCCTCTAACATTTTATGAAATAAACCAACGTACAAGCACTGAACCCAAATACCAGAAATACCTGCATGGTAAAGAATTCCACGTCTTTGCGAGAAACAGTACAACAGGGTTATTCAAGATAGCCTCTTGCACTTTTAAATCTGGTCTACCTTCTGGGCTAATACAAACTTTCCTGCCCTCCTTCATTGTATGACGTGCCATGTGCAATCTTCTGATATTAGAGGTGAACGCCTCTAGTTGTGAGTTATTGAAAACCGCCATCAGGTATTCTAATGAAAGCAGCAAACAAAGGTAACTCTTGTGAGCATCTCCTTCTTGTCTGTGAATCCAAACAATTCAATAGCTGAGGAAAAGTTTATATTTAACTGCCCATCCTTGTGGTTGGCAGCATTGTCCATCACCAATTTTGAATGAAAATTGCAGACTTGTAAGTGTACTTTTCTAGTGCTTGTCAGGTAAAAGATGTTTTGTCTAGTTGTTGAAAATTTTCTTGCTTAGTGCTCCCGTCACTTAACACTACTTCCACTTTTGAGAATTTTAAATACTTCACAAGTTACATTTTTATGTCTTCCTGGCAGAACTCAAAAGGTAAGTAAAGGGATTCTATCTGTACTCTTTTTAGGATGAGAAGGGCCTACTAGTATGAATCCCCATAGTTGAGCTAGTTGATTCCCAATTAGAGGTTTCCGAGTAGTTATAGGAATCAAACTGACAGAAGTTCTATCACTATGGATTTTAGTTTCTATCTTAGTTGCAGTTTCAACGTTTTTCTTTATGATGGTAGCAGCAAAACACTTCTTAGTATATAGTAGATATCGATCCAAAATATCTTCACCTATGGTATCCAAGTCACAATATTCCTGATTTCTAGCCAACTCAATCCACTTGAAAGCCAACTCAATAAATAAGGTCTCTACTTCTTCCATCCAGGCTGGATAACCTTCATTTTCTGGTTTGGTTTGGCAAGTAAAATATTCTGAATCTGAAGTTGGGGTGCCATGTGGTTTTTTCTTTACACCAAAGCCAGAAAAGTCAATATTGTCCATGGGCAGAGTCCGCTTCGTTAATCTCAGCTGGTTGAGCCAGCCTCTGCACCATCGATGCGTTGCGACCTGGGAACTTTAATGCAAATCTAACACTAAATAACGAATTTAAAAATGCATCCCAAATTTGAAAATGGCAAAGTATGAATAAAAAATTTATATTTTGTTTAATTTAGTCTATTTAATCAAATGAAAAATAAGAGTTGAAACAATGTAACACAGCCCTAAGTTACTCCTCTTTCTTCATTGTTAATGTGTATTTCAGAAGTCAAACTAACATTAGATTCCCAATTTTCAAGCTTTTAACCAATTTGAGGGGGGGGGGGAGGGGGAGGACACCCGCCCGACAACACCCTGGTTAAACGCAATGGGAAGACCAAGACGCAAATGGGAGGATAACATTAGAATGGATCTTAAAGGGATGGTGTAATGAGGTGGAATGGATAGAACTAGCTCAAGATAGGAATAGGTGGCGTACTTTTGTAAGTGCAGCAATGAACTTTTTCTTAATGCCATAATAAGTTGGCCTAAGTAAGTATTCATGCAATATTTGTTAATCTACTAGTTTATTTATTTAGCACCTTGTCTTGCTACCCGTTTGGGCTATACGCTTAGGTACTAATTACGCTAATGGGCTAGGATTGATAAGGTTGAATTTAGAGGAAGTGAACCCGCATTTGCGTTGAGGGAGAGTGGGAAAACATTTAGGGAAAACGTTCACCCGACTGAGATACGAACCTCTAACTATCTCCCCGTCCTCGGCAGTCTGGCTAAATACGAAACTAGCGCGTTAGCTGACTACGCCACCGAGGCGGGTATCAGCTAGTTAATAATGAATTATTATAGGTGATAATGAATTATGATAGGTTCCAATAAATATTTCGTTAATCTTTTCAATATCCACTAAGGCACTCGAGAAAATGTTTGACCAAATTGTCTTTAAAATAAAGTACGTACTCGGGCATTGTCTTAGAATATTGAATATTCTTAAATACCTTGCGAATAATTTTGTAAACTAAAATTTTATAATTTTATTTTCAAATCAAATTGGGTAAAATGTCAATTTTACTCTAGAGAAATGCACTTTTCCACGAACTTACTTTAAAATATAAAAATAATTAAACATACATTTTTCGAAACGGTCATTTTGAACAGTTTTCATTAGGGTGGAGTGGGATTTTATAACCTACGGGCTATTTCGTATTAATGATTGAAAATGAATAAATGTTTTTCTGAAACCTATACTGCCACCTGTTTCGCATCCATACACACGCGGCCAAAGGCGTCAGTTTGTCAGTGATGAGGTCGATAGGGCGTACAGAGGTTGTTGTTTCTTAAAAGGTTTTCCACTCTCACTATACGCAAATGTGAATACATTACTTTACATATTAGCGCAATAAATTCATATTATAACAAATTTGGAAATGTAGAAGGCCTTAGTTTTTGAATCGTGGGAGCAACATTGTGGCCGGAGTTTTTTTTTTGTTCTCTCCAAGGAGACCAGGCCCATTAAACCATTCGCGTGGTGTTCGAATTGCTCTTTAATTTGTGAAAAGGGGGGGGGGGGGGTGCCAACACCTAGGTACTTCCACGACAGTGCCTCTCTTGTGTTTATTGCTGACGAGTCTGTGGGAGAGCGGACCTAAGTGTTCGCGGTTCCAGATGAGTGAGCTAGAGTTGACCGGTTTGGCTGTCATATCATGTCATTGGTTGAATCTGGCCTTGTTTCTCTCGAGTCGTCTGGTTTTCTCAGCAGAAGATATCTCTCACCTGGCGGTCTCGTGGCTCCGTGGTATGGCCTGGTTCCCGGCGATAGAGGAAGGTGGGGAATATCACCTTGAGATACGGCATTTCCTACAAATTCACGTGGGAAAGGAAATATCTCAAATTGGCACCATCTTAGAATGAAACTGGCGGGACAAAAGTCTTAATACTTTCCATCCACACGCTTCGTCTTGTCTTTAGCCTTTGAACTGTGCAGGCAAATATCAAGGTATGAAGGGACGTCTATGCATCAGTATTTACGAGACCGTACACTGTCAGTCTTCATATAATTTTTTTAATCAGTCTCCGATCCTGCATGCAACGTGCAATAACATGGGGAAAGGCGTGAGTGGTTTGTTTGCTAGTGAGACTGAAGGAAATATTAGCGAGCACGCGCACACTGAGAGTCTGACCCTATATGATCAGTCAGACTGTCAGTATTAATTATTACTTTATTAGTACTGACAGTATTACTGATCGTGTAGGGTCCCTATTAGGGTGGAGATGTTGGGCGTTATGGACACTCTTGGTAAAGCCTCCGTGGCCACCTCGATGTAGATGGGTTGGTGTAAAGTGGGACGGGGAGGAGAAGTAAGACGAGGTGTAACCTGGATGGGTGGCGATCTTGGGGGGTCATGTTAGTTTGCTGATAAGAGATTTTTGAAGTTTCACATTTTTCTAAAATGGTTTTATTGATTTTGTTTAGAATGTAAATCTAGGGAATGTTTTAGATATTTAAAAAAAATATACTTTTCGGATAGGGGAAAATTAATGAGTGGATCACTAATGACTTTATTTGTATAAATTTGAAATATTTTAAAAATGGCTCTACCGATTTGGTTCAAAATGGGTATCTTGTAGATTGTTTACAATATACTGTGTTATAAAGTGTTAATTACTATTATCTATTTTAATAAAAGAATTAACTAATGACGTAATTTTAAAGATCCCGTTTTTTATAACAAAGTCATTCAAAATTGTATTTGGCCATTCTTTATGAAAGATAATTCTATGATAGTTTACTAAAGAATTTTAGAAAACAAGTAACTTATCGAAAATGGTCCTCAAGATCCATATAATTAATGGATGGATATCTGGGATTTATTTTTCCTAGTAAATCTATTTTTATCCATACGGAAATAAATAATTTGATAATAATTTACAAATAACTGTTATTGAATTATTCTAAATTGTTTGAACAGAAGAGTGTTAATGGGATCAACCAGAATGTCTGTTTTTCTGAGGTAAATTGAGTAGTTTACCAAACCTATGTGCCCTTTATTCCCAGCTATAATTCACTATATGAGAGAGTTTGTATGAATGTGCGTGACTTTTTATTATACATAATATTTATGTTCTTTTTAAACATTATATCCGCATAGTGTGCTAAAGACAACTATTTTCAGACGCAGCCTGTGATCGAACCACGGTCTAGGCGACTGCGTATTGGTCCACCCATTCTCTGCACCGCACCATTGATTGACCCACATAGGAAAGATGGGGTCAAGGTCACTGCTGTCCCGAGCTTAAGTTTTAATGATAAAGTAAATGTGATATGAAAAGACGATGCTAAGATGTGTTCAAATTGTTGGCAGATGTTATAGATTGGCATGGATTATTTAGTTTCCAAAATAAATTCCCAAGGCTCTAACATTGTTTTAAGGGGATGTTAAATCTCTTAAACTGCACAAATTATGTACTATACTCATAAGTTCATTAGCCATTGAAGTTTTCAATAACTTTGGTTGATTAGAATTAATCCATTATAAAGTATTGTTTATTTTTATAATGCTATTTTAATCTATATATTAAAAACTTGACATTGTTTAATGGCCTTGGTTTTTTTTTTTTTTTTTTTGCGTTTTCTCGAGTACAATAACAAAACATATTTTACAAATTAAGCTTATCTCAAGTTAGTTCCATAGATTAAATGTTTGGCAATCTTTAAGTACAGCACGATCAACTACACTTTAACATAACATTTGATTAATCTATGATTTTATAATTTTAAATATTTATTTTAGTTGTATTTTCTACGTTATTTAGTACATATATCCTCTTTTTTCAATAGCTTGATTATTTAATGTGGGGATTTTACTATAGTAACCCTCCCCCCTCCCCCTCCGCCCAAAAATTTCTAATGACTTGTTTCATTGCACCTCTAAAACAATAATAAAATAATACAATTTTAAACTTTACATTATTTAAATTGTACATCAGATTTTCCCCTTGACACCGTAGTTGTAGTATTGATATGTTTCCTAAGAAGAATGGGTGGGAGAAGAACCATTTTGGTTATGATTCTTCGGTGCAAATGTAATATTTCTTTATTCCGCGTTCGCATACAGTACCAGCCTAATCGCGCGCCGCTCCAAGGCCAGAGCTCACACTACCCGGCTGCCGGGATTTGTCGCCAACCCTTCTGTCTTAACGAACACTAGGGGGGGAATTGTCCCGTTATAACTTTTAAGGGCAACGTTACCCCCTACCTGCTTGTTTGCAGTCAGTGCTTGTCACTACACAAAGGAAACAGGATCGGACGCATCCTTAGAAAGGAACTGTCTTCTGCGCGACGTCATAGAAGGAAAGATTGAGGGAAAGGAAGAGCTTAGGAAGGAGGATTCAAATACTAGATGACTTGAAGGAAAGGAGAAAATTCGGGGAACGCAAGTAGGAGGCAGAGGTGATATAAATTCAATGAAAAAAAAAAAAATTGACCTGTCGGAAGACAGAACACCAAATAATGTTTCACGCAAATATTTGGTTTAAAATGAAAACATAGTTTCCATTGGATGTTATTGCCTATACTGGGAAAAGGACCTTTTTTAATTTTTCCAATCTTATTCAGCTAATTGTAACTTTTAATGACCGAGCAAAATGAGATGGACGCGTCCTAAAGTTTTTTTAATGACACCATTCATCCACTAACGTAGATATGGGTCTTAAATATTTATCACCGAAGCTGTGTGTACATTAGCCGGACCCACTTAACTAGATATTTTTATATATCTACTTTTTTTTTCCATTCACAATTCAGAAAATCTTTGCACCTCTATAAATATAGCTTCATACTTATTAACTTTCTCATTTAAAGATAAAATATTGTTATCATGAACATTTTTGACTTAGATATTATGATACATTTTAAAAGTTTCTTCGCCTCTCCCCCTCTCAAATAACCCAAAAATGTGGATTTGACAATTTTCTGTCGGTCCCCACGAATCCGGAAAAGTTGTTTTTGAATTTACGTCTGTCTCTCCAACTAGAACCTTAACTATTTTACCGATTGTAAGGTGACCTGGTGGTCTAGGGGTAAGGTGTCAGACTTCTGTGCTGGCGGCCGGGGTTCAATCCTCGGTCCCGGCACAGATTTATCTGATTACCAAACCCTTCCTTCACCTCTGAAAAGACATCTTGTGAATGTGGGGAATGCCAGGCCTCCACCGTGGTTTGGATTCCACGTTAAACTGTAGGTCCTCCATTTCATCTCACAATCACCCTACCATTACACATTAGTGTAAGTGCGTATAACCCGAACGGGTAGTAAGACGCGGTGCTAATAATAATAATAATAATAATAATAATAATAATAATAATTATAATAATAATAATTTACCGATCGGGCTAAAATTTGGTATCTAGGGTTTTCATAGAGTTGGCCGAGGGGTTTTTGGAATTTGATATCCAACCTTAAAATTAAGGGTAGTTTATTGAAGGGCAAAAAGAGAGATTTTCTCAAAATCTGCTCACATGAAAATGACTATTAGGGTACTTACAGAAGAAGAAACTTCCGTATCTCCGCAACTATTTGAGATACTAAATAACTTATAATTGCAAAATTGTAGTACTATTAAAAATAAAACTTTTATATGAAACATATTTTTAAGAAAACCAACAGTTTCTGAGATATTGGTAAATATACTAATACAATATTATGAGCTTTAGTTGTAAAGAGATAATACTTAAGTTTTAACTCAATAATTATCTAATGCCATAGAGTAATTAAATATAAGTATCTCAAAGTTTTGTTATTTTTCCTTAAACCTCTTAGGAGAAATGTTTGTACAGCAATGCTCTCTACATTTTAGACTCAATAGTCAATATTTAAATATTTTATTGGTCAAAATTTATAAATGATAAATTTAATAACATTGCGATGGCATGAACATTTGCAACACCTAATAAAATGGTCAAACATTTTAAACGGAAGTTGAAATTTTAATACGAAGTGTTAACCCTTGTGGACCCAATATTGATCTTTTTTTTTCGGTCCAAACATACAAAGGAGGGCATAAATTCTTTAAATAAAATTAATAAATTTTAAACCAGGATTCAAAATGTTTTACATAGGTATAGTGCAATCTCTATTTGGGTTTGCTAGTGTATATTATTTCGTTTCACATAATATATTACGAGTTTTGAGTAAATATCTCCATTTTTAACGGTGGAAACAGGCATATTCCGATAGAGTAGTACTAAAAGTTTGTCGTGCTCGTGACTATCCGGTTAAAGAGGGAGATAGTATCATTACCTCTCACTCTCACTTCTCGCTTTGAGTAGAGGAGAGTAGGGTATTATGGATTTACATTTTTTGTATGTAATTTACTGTTTCTTAGTAAAAATTCCCCAAAGCAGGATGAACACATCCTGTAATTAACTATAGTTAATTTTAACATGTGTAAAAAACTATTAATTTTCTTGTTTATAAAAAATAATAATAAAAATATAACAAACGGAGGGTAATATGAAATAGTCGGGTAATAAGGAATACGAGGTTTATACAATGAAAAGGCCATCTAAAGTACAGGAAACCTATTTATTTCTAATTTGAAAAACCAAAACTTTAATATAATGAGTACTTCATGGAAATAGACAGAAATCGCACACGTAATCTGCCTTTTCTGCCCCTGTACAGTCAAGATGAGCCCACAAAGAGCAGCTTAAACACTGAATCCAAATCTCCCCTTTGGAATCTTCGGAGAATTTTCCATCACAGAAGATGCACTCAGTGTCTTTTTTGTCCGGTTCTTTTCCTGGTGGCATGTAGTCCATTACAGATGACACATCAGAATGGAAAGATTCATCGTTGCTGGAGTCATCTCTAGTTGGATTAGTCGCCTTAGGCCTGGCTTTAGAAGAGAGGTTGAAGTTTAATTTTTTAACAGGGGGTCTTTGAGCTTTTGTTCTCTTTTGTATTTTCAAAACTTTGAGTTCCTTCTTCGTCTGTTGTTCTTCCAATCCAGTCTCTAATTCTTTTTTATATGGAGAGCATGTTATTAGAGGAGGAACCAGCTTTTCTGCCTCTACTTGATTTATGTTTTTTTGGAGGTGGGGGTGAAATCTGAATTGAAAGGACAAGATTGGTCGACTTTGGCTTTACAGGAACAATCACATCAGGAGTTTTGGATGAACACGGTTGAGGTGAATCATAAAGGGTTGATGGACTTGGAATGGGGGCAGGTGTTGGTTCAATAGGTCTTGTTTCAGGCCTTGGAACTGTGAGTGTTGAAGCAATGAAATCCTCACTGCTAAAAACATTTCTATTGACAGGATAAATGCCAGTCGCTTTGAAACCATTAACTGCAATGTCCCCACGTTGTACGTTAAGGTATGCCCTGCCAAATAGCTCCATCATATCAAAAACACTCAAGGGCCTTGAACTGTGCCTTAAAAAGGATCTCACTTCCTCACTATAATGAGATTTTAATGGACCCATGAAGGTTTTGTCCAAGGGTTGGATTTTATGTGAAGAGTGGGGAGGCAGACATATGATCGTAACATGATTTTCTCTAGCTAAGTTGATAACGTCAATGTTATTCTTGTGGGTTGCATGTCCATCAAGGAAAAGCAGGACAGGTGAATCAGCTGAGGGTTTTGCAACATCAATGAAATGTCTAAACCATTTGGTGAAGATGTTTATTTGTATCCAACCACTTGGGTGACAAGAGGCTATGGTTCCTGGCGGGGCACCTCTAAGCAGCTGTTCATTCATGTTTTTACGTGGAAATATGACTAATGGTGGTATGAAGTCACCTCCAGCACTCATACAAGGAACTATGGTAACAAGGGAACCTCTTTCAGCTGATGTAAGGGACCCGATTTGTCTCTTCCCTTTCAGACCTATTACACGAGGGATTTTACTTTGAACTACAGACAAACCGGTTTCATCTACATTAAATACCCTGTTAGGAGGATAGTTGTGCTTTTTGAAAACAACGTCGATCAGGTCAAAAAACTTATCAAATTCGTCTTTATTAAACCCCCTGGCTCTGGCAAAGGATGTACCCATCGGTTTACGAACTGAAAGTTTTGGATTCCATTTCAAGAAAGCATAGAACCAATCTTTGCCTGCGGCTTCATCCTTAAATGGATGGGGAATGTTATTGCGAACTGCAAGTTGGTAGGCAAGATTGCATACTTCCCTTTTGGTTAGTCCATAGAACATTGCCTCCATCTCAACTAAGTACTTCTGTAACTCATCTTCTATTTCTTTCGAAAACACTGGCTTACGGCCTAGAGTAGTTGAGGCGGCTACCTTGGCACTTTTCTCATTACTGTTGGCAAGCCGGAAGAGAGAAGCTCTGGGAACTTGGAACTCCTTAGACGCCTTGAGGTACCCCATCTTCTTCTCCCGAACAGCTTCTATAGCCAAAGTCATCTGGTTCGGACACCAACGTTTTCGCTTCTTTCCCTCATCTTTCTTCTTCTTAGGCATATCTGAAAAAAAATTCAGACGATTTAAAACCCTTTTAGTTCGCCATCTTTGACAGATAGCCTAAAAACTGATGAACAAATACTGTCACTGAAAAACCAATCTCATAACAATAAACTACAACTATTTAGGTGTACATTATGCTTAGTCTTAAAGCTTAAGTCACATTGTAGTAGTTAGTACAAATATTTGAAGGCTTACCTGCAAAAATTCTTGTGAAGCACAAAACAAAATTCGTTCCGTAGCGAAGAGTTAAACAGCAACAGGCGGTCAACTCTCACATTAGAGCATCATGGGAGTCTTTTGAAGTAGTTCATGCTATTTCCGAGAGATAGTAGCACTAAACAGAACTAAAACCTGAGTATTCCGTATTTCCCGACTATTCCATAATACCCTACTCTCCTCTACAAATAAAAGTAAGGAAAGAGTAGCATAATAGGAAATGTTTACAGAGGGGTTTGGTGGAATACAGTGCTATCGTTATGACAAATACTTTTAACT
The DNA here is from genome assembly GCA_039000515.1 of Timema cristinae. Taxonomy (NCBI): domain Eukaryota; kingdom Metazoa; phylum Arthropoda; class Insecta; order Phasmatodea; family Timematidae; genus Timema; species Timema cristinae. The sequence continues at coordinate 45,044 of JBCFYV010001726.1, forward strand.
AAGATTGGCTCAAGTGTTGATCCAGGGCCAGTTGACGGGGGGGGAGGGGGGGTAGGAGTAGATAGGTTTTTACAAGGTTCCTTCAAGGATAAATTTAATAATTTTTATTAGTAAAGATTTTAATTTATAATAGTACTGCCTGTTTAACAAAATAGTTGAAATTAACAATTAATATAGTAATAATAATAATAAGAGGAATTTAAGAAATAACACAATTTGAGTTAACTAATTTGTAATTTTAATACAAAAATAACGTGAAACAAAAAGTCGCCGTCACAATAAGAGTAATAAATATATAATATACATAGGTCTAAAGTGTTTTAGTATTAAAAGAAAAAAGATGTATTTTAATAATAAACTTAATATAAATAATGTTACCTAATTTTGATTAGGTCGTGTAGGAGATAGAGTGAGGAAGGTGTTAAAGAGTAGTCATTCTTTACAACCTTAAAGTATTGGTTCAAATATTTGATTATTTTCTATGCAGGAGGGGACGATCGCACCAAACCCCACCTGGATCCACCCCTGACCTAACCAGGGAAACTCAAAGAAATATGACTTTTAATACTAATGAAAATAAATTTACTTTGCTGTTTGGAATATGTGGGAATAAAATGACATTAAATAAAGGTGTTTTTTAAAGTAAAATAAACTTTTTTTAACCATGCGAAATAAAAAAAAAGTAACGATCTTGATATTTTTAGATACAATTATATTTAACTAGGACTGATTGCCATAATGACAGGATTTAATTATCTAGGCCTAAGTACTATAGTTGTATTCGTAAACAAAATTAGATACAGGTTCATATTGTTTACACTGGCATCATACAAACTGGTCGATAAACTGTAAGGAATATCTCGATCGCTAGATGAGACATGTGGCTGACACGATTGGGAACTACTGGTTGAGTTCATGCTTAGGTGGACAAAGTGACAGCAATCTGGTCGACCAATTGGGGTTCCAGCAAACTGATTGACAACACACTGGTTAACATGTGTGGAAAAAGTGGTCGACAGACAAGTGACTCTCACGCAAAAGCAATGTCGATGCGAGTAGGACCATTTGATAAAGAGCCAATTGATCAACAAAAAGTAGACACATTTGTAATGCTAGGTGGGTCAAGTATCAGACATTAATATGACCCAATGGCCGACTAGCTCATGCATAAGAGGACAAAGTGATCTACATACGAATGGTTGAACAATTTGGGTGCATAAAACTAATCGACAATAAACTGGTCGACACGTGTAGACAAAGTGATAGACAAGTAATCTACATGCAGGAGTATTTAGATCAAGTTGGTGACAAGAGGACTATGTGCTAGACGACCAACTGATCGACAAAATATTAACAAATATTTGATAGACTAGGTAACTAGTCGCCGTCGACTCGTCAAAAGAACATACATAGATCAACAAAGTTATAGATATCCAACTGGTTGACAAAAACCAACTGGTAGACAAACGTAGAGATGGATCCATGTAATAGTGGATCACAAATTAATACATTGCGAATAAAGAACTTACTTAGCCAAAAGTTAGGTGTTTTATTTTTGTATTCAGGTGTTCTTTTTCCACTAAACATTTAGTTGCATTGCTGTGAACGTCAGTAGCTAGTATGGTGTATGGGAACCCCGCTTCCGCCAACGGGTCAAAACACCCACATCCTGTTTGAGTACCGTGACCTACTTTCCTCTGATTGGCTGCTATAAATAGCCTCCTTCCCCCACCAATTTTGACCTGCTTTCCACATCTTTACCGTTATTCCCCCAACCCCTGACCTACTTTTCCCCTCCCCTACAACCCCCTCGACTGCAAACCCCGGACATGTTGGTTGTTACTTGATTTGGTATTGGAGTTTTTATTAGAACCTAGCGCTATGGCTGTCTTGTTGTGTTGAATGAAAAGGCTTTGTCCAGCACACACCTCTCCCAGCCCTCCCCTACCAACCCCGGACATGTTGGTTCTTGATGATTGATTTGGTGTTGGGAGATTTTATTAGAACCTCGCGCTATGGCTGTCTTATGTTGAATGAACATTGGTTCCTCTGTCACAAGGCCCAGCCTTTCACTTCCCCCCAACCCTGCCGCCAGTATGTCGGCCCGACAAGACAAGAATAGATATCGAGGTCATTGCCAGGGGTAACAGGGTTTTTCCCTGGCGCCAGTATGTCGGGCAGACAAGACAAGAATAGATATTGAGGTCATTGCCCCGGGCAACGGGGGTTTTCCCTGGCGTCAGCTTGACGGCTCACGAGACAAGAATAGATCTTGACCTCAACAACCTTGGGGTTTTCCCAATGACGTAATCATTGTGTGTTATGTCGCAACCCTGGCGCCAGAATGTCGGCACAACAAGACGAGTTGAGACAAGCTTAGATATCGAGGTCATCGACACGGGCGCCAGGTTGGCGGGCAGACAAGACAAGTCGA
>JBCFYV010001727.1:0-28367 GCA_039000515.1 Timema cristinae
TGGTGGGGGCGAGGGGGCCTTTTAAAACAGGTTTTAGGGGGAGCCGGTTTACCGGGGGGACCGATCCCGAGGCGCCGGGAAGAGCGGAGGGACCGGCGGGAGGTGCGGGAACGCTCTCGGGAACCCGGGCGCGGCGCGGGGAGGCGGCCCCGCAGGGGACCGGGAAATAACCCCCCGGGGGTTTCCCTAAAAGGAAAGGGGGGTTTTTTGGGACCGGGCGCGAAAAGGGGCGGCCCCGACGGGCCGGTACCCCCCGACGGCGTGGGGCCCCTTTTTTGACAACTAAAAAAAAAGGCACGCCGACGCCGACGGGGACGCCGACGGTTTTCGAGAAACTTTTCCCAAAAAAAAAAAAAAAAAATTTTTTTTAAAAATTTTTTAAAAAATCAAAAAAAATTAAAAAAAAATTCAAAGTGTATTAATTAGTAAAAAATTTTGACTCTTAGATCGACGCCCCCCCCGAGACAGACGGCAAACCAGCCCCCCAAAATTTTTTTAAAAACCTTTTTTTACTCGACCAAAGGGGGAAGGGGCGGGAAAAAAAAAAAAAAAAAAAAAAACCCAGCGGGGGTTAATAATTTAATATTTGAAAAACCCCTATAAAGACGCCACCCCGAGATAGACAGCAAAACCCCCGCCTGCCCAATCGACACACCTTTAGTTTTAAAAGACCCGGCGGAGACGATGAGAAAATTTGGGGTTAAAGCACGAGAGGGGGGGGGCGAGCGGGGGCCCCCGGGGCGGGTCGCGCTAAACCCGCCGCTACGGGGCGCCAGCCTCGGGGGCGGGCCCGGGCCCAACGGAGGGTAGGCGGTCGACGGTGGGTCTTTCGCCCGGGGGCCGCGAAAGGGAAAAACCCCCAGCACCCCCGGAGGTAGAGGGCGGGCCCCCGGGAGGCGGGCCCCTCCCCCGAGCGCGACCCCTCCGGCCGGGTCGCCGGGAGGGGGACCCTTTCCCCGGCCCCGGGGCGACGCTGACGGGTTTTGGGGGCAGGCCCGGGGCCCCCGGGGGGTTCCGGGGGGCGCGTGGTGAAACCCCCGGCTCCGTTTTTACATGTCTCGGACACGTTTCTTCGGACTCGAAGCTACATGTCTCGGAATCGAAAACTACATTTTCCGGGAACATGAAAGCTTCGGCTCGTAACTACATGTTTTCGGAAAATGTTTTTTCGAACTTTTTTGCTACATGTATCTTCGAACTCGTAGCTACATGCCCCGGAAAAAGTAGTTGGGAAACCCGTAATTTTCTGTCTCGGACTGTAGCTTCGGATTTCGAAAATACAGGGTCCAGGACATGTATATTCGAACTTTTAGCTAAATGAAAATTCGAACTCTTTTAAAATCCCTTGTCCGGGGAAAAGTGCTTCGGACTCGTAGTACATGTTTTTAGGACATGTAGCTTCAAAACTTGTAGCTACATGTCTCGGACTTTGTTGCTTCGAACTCGTAACTAAAATGTTCGGACTTTTTAGCTTGAACTTGTAAATACATGCCCTTTTCGAATCGTAATTTACATGTTTCGGACATGTTGCTTCGAATTCGTAACAAACATGTCTGGGACTTTGAAACCCTTTGGGGCCCGGAAGTCGTGACCAGCTTCATGTTTTATGGGGGGGGTCTTTTCGTCTTTTCGTTTCAGCCTCGAGGGCCCCCGTTTCGCCCCGCCAAAGGGGTACCGTCGACTATCGCGTTTGGTACAGGAGTCAAGTGTTCGAATACCCTTGGCTGTTTTTTTTTTTTTTTTTTTTTTTGTGGATTGTTTTATGGGTGAGCCGATCCCGGCGGTACTGCAATACCGGGCCGACTCGCGGCAGAAGTGGAGCAAGCTCCTAGCATTCCGCCATGTTCCAAAAATCAGTTTAATATACTGATTGCTCAATGAGCAAAGTACCAGATATTAAGCTGATAAGAACAGATACTACACTTTGATCTTAGCCAATAAGGCCGAGAAGCGATAACTTTAAAAAAAAAAAACCCGAAGAGACCGACGCCGCCCCGGGCCCCCCCGGCCGCGATGGTGAGGGCGAGGGGGCCCATCACAGGTATTAGGCGGAGCCGGTACACGCGGGGACCGATCCCGAGGCGACCGGCAGAGCGGACGGACCGGCGGAGGTGACGGGTACGTCTCTCGGGAAGCCGCGCGGCGTCGGGAGGCGGCTCCGCACGGGACCGGGATAACGTACCGGGTTCGCCTGAAAGGACGAAGCGGGGTGAGGACCGGGCGCGAGACGGGCGGCCACGACGGCCGGTACCCTACCGACGGCGTGGGCCCTTTTGACAGACTAACCGTAGGCGACGCCGACGCCGACGCGACGCCGACGGATCGAGAACGTTCCAGAAAAAAAAAAAAAAAAATTTTTTTTAAATTTTTAAAAAATCGAAAAAAATTAAAAAAAAATTCGAGTGTATTAATTAGTAAATATTTTGACTCTTAGATCGACGCCCGCCCCCGAGACAGACGGCAAACCAGTCCCCCCAAACGTTAAACCCATACGTCGACCGAGCCGGCGTGAAGGTCAGAAGAAAAAAAAAAAAAAAAAACGAGCGGATTAATAAGTTAATATATTGACCCATATAACGACGCACACCCCGAGATAGACAGCGACCCCCGCCTGCCCAATCGACACACCTGTAGTTCGAACGAGCCGGCGGAGACGATGAGAAAATCGGTGTTAATGCACGAGAGGGAGGGCGAGCGAGCAAGCGGGCCGCCGGAGCGGGTCGCGCTACCTGCCGCTACGGCGCGCCAGCCTCGGGACGGCCGGCCGAACGGAGGTGTAGGCGGTCGACGGTGGCTCTTTCGCCGGGCGCCCGCGAGAGGAACCCCGAGCGACCCGCCGGAGGTAGAGGGCGGACCCGCGGGAGGCGGCGCCGTCACCCGAGCGCGACGCCTCTCCGGCCGGGTCGCCGGGAGGAGACCCGTCCCCGGCCAGGAGGCGACGCTGACGGTGGGCGCAGGCCCGGGGCCCCAGGGGGCTTCCGGAGGACGCGTGGTGACCCACGGCTCCACGCGCTCCGCAAGAGTGCAAAGAGTGTGGCGAGTGGCGGGCCACCCCTCTTCGACCGTCGAAAACAACAATCTCATCTTATATGGTGATGTTCTTATACTCTTCTCTCAGACTTGGAAAAATAATAAAAGGGTTGGTTACGTGTCTTTGTGATTTTTTTTAATCTACGCTTATTATTTATTTTATATTGCTCGAGAATAAAAGAGTTTATACAATTATTATTACTATTTCTTAGCAAGTAAAGTTTGGCTATAATTATACTATCTTTGGTTTTTTGTTAATCGGGAGATCCAATCTATTGGATTTATATAAAAATGCCGGTTCCGTATTTGATTTATTTTAATTATAATTCCTGTTGGTCTGGTATTAGTTTATTCTTAAACTGATCAAAACTCCTTTCGATCTTGATGAAAGTGAATCTGAAATTGGTTTCTGGGTTCGACGTCGAGTGGATTTGCTCTCGTTTGAAAAGGGTTCGTTACTTCTCTTTGTGATCGAAACGTTTTGTACAGGAGTTGCGAGTGTTCGAATACTTTTTACCCGTGCGTGTGTCCCATAATCCTCCCGTAGTAGTAGTGGCCCGTTTTACCAAGACTTTTTTTTTTTTTTTTTTTTTTTTTTTTTTTTTCACACACCTCCGGATAAAAGTCGACGCGAACATGTTGCTTCGGACCCGTATCTACATGTCTCGGACACGTTTCTTCGGACTCGAAGCTACATGTCTCGGAATCGTAACTACATGTCTCGGACATGTAGCTTCGGACTCGTAACTACATGTCTCGGACATGTATATTCGAACTTGTAGCTACATGTATCTTCGAACTCGTAGCTACATGTCCAGGACATGTAGCTTCGGACCCGTAACTACATGTCTCGGACATGTAGCTTCGGACTCGTAACTACATGTCCAGGACATGTATATTCGAACTTTTAGCTACATGTACCTTCGAACTCGTAACTACATGTCCAGGACATGTAGCTTCGGACTCGTAGCTACATGTCTAGGACATGTAGCTTCGAACTTGTAGCTACATGTCTCGGACATGTTGCTTCGAACTCGTAACTACATGTCTCGGACATGTAGCTTCGAACTTGTATATACATGTACCTTCGAACTCGTAACTACATGTCTCGGACATGTTGCTTCGAATTCGTAACTACATGTCTCGGACGTGTAACCTTCGGACGGAAGTCGTGACCAGCTTCATGTTTTATCGGGGGGTCTTTTACGTCTTTTCGTTCAGCCTCGACGGCTCGCTCGCGCGCCAGACGGATACCGTCGACTATCGCGTTTGGTACAGGAGTCAAGTGTTCGAATACCCTTGGCTGTTTTTTTTTTTTTTTTTTTTTTTTTGTGGATTGTTTTATGGGTGAGCCGATCCCGGCGGTACTGCAATACCGGGCCGACTCGCGGCAGAAGTGGAGCAAGCTCCTAGCATTCCGCCATGTTCCAAAAATCAGTTTAATATACTGATTGCTCAATGAGCAAAGTACCAGATATTAAGCTGATAAGAACAGATACTACACTTTGATCTTAGCCAATAAGGCCGAGAAGCGATAACTTTAAAAAAAAAAAACCCGAAGAGACCGACGCCGCCCCCGGGCCCCCCCGGCCGCGATGGTGAGGGCGAGGGGGCCCATCACAGGTATTAGGCGGAGCCGGTACACGCGGGGACCGATCCCGAGGCGACCGGCAGAGCGGACGGACCGGCGGAGGTGACGGGTACGTCTCTCGGGAAGCCGCGCGGCGTCGGGAGGCGGCTCCGCACGGGACCGGGATAACGTACCGGGTTCGCCTGAAAGGACGAAGCGGGGTGAGGACCGGGCGCGAGACGGGCGGCCACGACGGCCGGTACCCTACCGACGGCGTGGGCCCTTTTGACAGACTAACCGTAGGCGACGCCGACGCCGACGCGACGCCGACGGATCGAGAACGTTCCAGAAAAAAAAAAAAAAAAAATTTTTTTTAAATTTTTAAAAAATCGAAAAAATTAATAAAAAAAATTCGAGTGTATTAATTAGTAAATATTTTGACTCTTAGATCGACGCCCGCCCCCGAGACAGACGGCAAACCAGTCCCCCCAAACGTTAAACCCATACGTCGACCGAGCCGGCGTGAAGGTCAGAAGAAAAAAAAAAAAAAAAAACGAGCGGATTAATAAGTTAATATATTGACCCATATAACGACGCACACCCCGAGATAGACAGCGACCCCCGCCTGCCCAATCGACACACCTGTAGTTCGAACGAGCCGGCGGAGACGATGAGAAAATCGGTGTTAATGCACGAGAGGGAGGGCGAGCGAGCAAGCGGGCCGCCGGAGCGGGTCGCGCTACCTGCCGCTACGGCGCGCCAGCCTCGGGACGGCCGGCCGAACGGAGGTGTAGGCGGTCGACGGTGGCTCTTTCGCCGGGCGCCCGCGAGAGGAACCCCGAGCGACCCGCCGGAGGTAGAGGGCGGACCCGCGGGAGGCGGCGCCGTCACCCGAGCGCGACGCCTCTCCGGCCGGGTCGCCGGGAGGAGACCCGTCCCCGGCCAGGAGGCGACGCTGACGGTGGGCGCAGGCCCGGGGCCCAGGGGGCTTCCGGAGGACGCGTGGTGACCCACGGCTCCACGCGCTCCGCAAGAGTGCAAAGAGTGTGGCGAGTGGCGGGCCACCCCTCTTCGACCGTCGAAAACAACAATCTCATCTTATATGGTGATGTTTTATACTCTTCTCTCAGACTTGGAAAAATAATAAAAGGGTTGGTTACGTGTCTTTGTGATTTTTTTTTAATCTACGCTTATTATTTATTTTATATTGCTCGAGAATAAAAGAGTTTATACAATTATTATTACTATTTCTTAGCAAGTAAAGTTTGGCTATAATTATACTATCTTTGGTTTTTTGTTAATCGGGAGATCCAATCTATTGGATTTATATAAAAATGCCGGTTCCGTATTTGATTTATTTTAATTATAATTCCTGTTGGTCTGGTATTAGTTTATTCTTAAACTGATCAAAACTCCTTTCGATCTTGATGAAAGTGAATCTGAAATTGGTTTCTGGGTTCGACGTCGAGTGGATTTGCTCTCGTTTGAAAAGGGTTCGTTACTTCTCTTTGTGATCGAAACGTTTTGTACAGGAGTTGCGAGTGTTCGAATACTTTTACCCGTGCGTGTGTCCCATAATCCTCCCGTAGTAGTAGTGGCCCGTTTTACCAAGACTTTTTTTTTTTTTTTTTTTTTTTTTTTTTTTTCACACACCTCCGGATAAAAGTCGACGCGAACATGTTGCTTCGGACCCGTATCTACATGTCTCGGACACGTTTCTTCGGACTCGAAGCTACATGTCTCGGAATCGTAACTACATGTCTCGGACATGTAGCTTCGGACTCGTAACTACATGTCTCGGACATGTATATTCGAACTTGTAGCTACATGTATCTTCGAACTCGTAGCTACATGTCCAGGACATGTAGCTTCGGACCCGTAACTACATGTCTCGGACATGTAGCTTCGGACTCGTAACTACATGTCCAGGACATGTATATTCGAACTTTTAGCTACATGTACCTTCGAACTCGTAACTACATGTCCAGGACATGTAGCTTCGGACTCGTAGCTACATGTCTAGGACATGTAGCTTCGAACTTGTAGCTACATGTCTCGGACATGTTGCTTCGAACTCGTAACTACATGTCTCGGACATGTAGCTTCGAACTTGTATATACATGTACCTTCGAACTCGTAACTACATGTCTCGGACATGTTGCTTCGAATTCGTAACTACATGTCTCGGACGTGTAACCTTCGGACGGAAGTCGTGACCAGCTTCATGTTTTATCGGGGGGTCTTTTACGTCTTTTCGTTCAGCCTCGACGGCTCGCTCGCGCGCCAGACGGATACCGTCGACTATCGCGTTTGGTACAGGAGTCAAGTGTTCGAATACCCTTGGCTGTTTTTTTTTTTTTTTTTTTTTTTGTGGATTGTTTTATGGGTGAGCCGATCCCGGCGGTACTGCAATACCGGGCCGACTCGCGGCAGAAGTGGAGCAAGCTCCTAGCATTCCGCCATGTTCCAAAAATCAGTTTAATATACTGATTGCTCAATGAGCAAAGTACCAGATATTAAGCTGATAAGAACAGATACTACACTTTGATCTTAGCCAATAAGGCCGAGAAGCGATAACTTTAAAAAAAAAAAACCCGAAGAGACCGACGCCGCCCCCGGGCCCCCCCGGCCGCGATGGTGAGGGCGAGGGGGCCCATCACAGGTATTAGGCGGAGCCGGTACACGCGGGGACCGATCCCGAGGCGACCGGCAGAGCGGACGGACCGGCGGAGGTGACGGGTACGTCTCTCGGGAAGCCGCGCGGCGTCGGGAGGCGGCTCCGCACGGGACCGGGATAACGTACCGGGTTCGCCTGAAAGGACGAAGCGGGGTGAGGACCGGGCGCGAGACGGGCGGCCACGACGGCCGGTACCCTACCGACGGCGTGGGCCCTTTTGACAGACTAACCGTAGGCGACGCCGACGCCGACGCGACGCCGACGGATCGAGAACGTTCCAGAAAAAAAAAAAAAAAAAATTTTTTTTAAATTTTTAAAAAATCGAAAAAAATTAAAAAAAAATTCGAGTGTATTAATTAGTAAATATTTTGACTCTTAGATCGACGCCCGCCCCCGAGACAGACGGCAAACCAGTCCCCCCAAACGTTAAACCCATACGTCGACCGAGCCGGCGTGAAGGTCAGAAGAAAAAAAAAAAAAAAAAACGAGCGGATTAATAAGTTAATATATTGACCCATATAACGACGCACACCCCGAGATAGACAGCGACCCCCGCCTGCCCAATCGACACACCTGTAGTTCGAACGAGCCGGCGGAGACGATGAGAAAATCGGTGTTAATGCACGAGAGGGAGGGCGAGCGAGCAGCGGGCCGCCGGAGCGGGTCGCGCTACCTGCCGCTACGGCGCGCCAGCCTCGGGACGGCCGGCCGAACGGAGGTGTAGGCGGTCGACGGTGGCTCTTTCGCCGGGCGCCCGCGAGAGGAACCCCGAGCGACCCGCCGGAGGTAGAGGGCGGACCCGCGGGAGGCGGCGCCGTCACCCGAGCGCGACGCCTCTCCGGCCGGGTCGCCGGGAGGAGACCCGTCCCCGGCCAGGAGGCGACGCTGACGGTGGGCGCAGGCCCGGGGCCCCAGGGGGCTTCCGGAGGACGCGTGGTGACCCACGGCTCCACGCGCTCCGCAAGAGTGCAAAGAGTGTGGCGAGTGGCGGGCCACCCCTCTTCGACCGTCGAAAACAACAATCTCATCTTATATGGTGATGTTCTTATACTCTTCTCTCAGACTTGGAAAAATAATAAAAGGGTTGGTTACGTGTCTTTGTGATTTTTTTTAATCTACGCTTATTATTTATTTTATATTGCTCGAGAATAAAAGAGTTTATACAATTATTATTACTATTTCTTAGCAAGTAAAGTTTGGCTATAATTATACTATCTTTGGTTTTTTGTTAATCGGGAGATCCAATCTATTGGATTTATATAAAAATGCCGGTTCCGTATTTGATTTATTTTAATTATAATTCCTGTTGGTCTGGTATTAGTTTATTCTTAAACTGATCAAAACTCCTTTCGATCTTGATGAAAGTGAATCTGAAATTGGTTTCTGGGTTCGACGTCGAGTGGATTTGCTCTCGTTTGAAAAGGGTTCGTTACTTCTCTTTGTGATCGAAACGTTTTGTACAGGAGTTGCGAGTGTTCGAATACTTTTACCCGTGCGTGTGTCCCATAATCCTCCCGTAGTAGTAGTGGCCCGTTTTACCAAGACTTTTTTTTTTTTTTTTTTTTTTTTTTTTTTTCACACACCTCCGGATAAAAGTCGACGCGAACATGTTGCTTCGGACCCGTATCTACATGTCTCGGACACGTTTCTTCGGACTCGAAGCTACATGTCTCGGAATCGTAACTACATGTCTCGGACATGTAGCTTCGGACTCGTAACTACATGTCTCGGACATGTATATTCGAACTTGTAGCTACATGTATCTTCGAACTCGTAGCTACATGTCCAGGACATGTAGCTTCGGACCCGTAACTACATGTCTCGGACATGTAGCTTCGGACTCGTAACTACATGTCCAGGACATGTATATTCGAACTTTTAGCTACATGTACCTTCGAACTCGTAACTACATGTCCAGGACATGTAGCTTCGGACTCGTAGCTACATGTCTAGGACATGTAGCTTCGAACTTGTAGCTACATGTCTCGGACATGTTGCTTCGAACTCGTAACTACATGTCTCGGACATGTAGCTTCGAACTTGTATATACATGTACCTTCGAACTCGTAACTACATGTCTCGGACATGTTGCTTCGAATTCGTAACTACATGTCTCGGACGTGTAACCTTCGGACGGAAGTCGTGACCAGCTTCATGTTTTATCGGGGGGTCTTTTACGTCTTTTCGTTCAGCCTCGACGGCTCGCTCGCGCGCCAGACGGATACCGTCGACTATCGCGTTTGGTACAGGAGTCAAGTGTTCGAATACCCTTGGCTGTTTTTTTTTTTTTTTTTTTTTTTTTGTGGATTGTTTTATGGGTGAGCCGATCCCGGCGGTACTGCAATACCGGGCCGACTCGCGGCAGAAGTGGAGCAAGCTCCTAGCATTCCGCCATGTTCCAAAAATCAGTTTAATATACTGATTGCTCAATGAGCAAAGTACCAGATATTAAGCTGATAAGAACAGATACTACACTTTGATCTTAGCCAATAAGGCCGAGAAGCGATAACTTTAAAAAAAAAAAAACCCGAAGAGACCGACGCCGCCCCGGGCCCCCCCGGCCGCGATGGTGAGGGCGAGGGGGCCCATCACAGGTATTAGGCGGAGCCGGTACACGCGGGGACCGATCCGAGGCGACCGGCAGAGCGGACGGACCGGCGGAGGTGACGGGTACGTCTCTCGGGAAGCCGCGCGGCGTCGGGAGGCGGCTCCGCACGGGACCGGGATAACGTACCGGGTTCGCCTGAAAGGACGAAGCGGGGTGAGGACCGGGCGCGAGACGGGCGGCCACGACGGCCGGTACCCTACCGACGGCGTGGGCCCTTTTGACAGACTAACCGTAGGCGACGCCGACGCCGACGCGACGCCGACGGATCGAGAACGTTCCAGAAAAAAAAAAAAAAAATTTTTTTTAAATTTTTAAAAAATCGAAAAAAATTAAAAAAAAATTCGAGTGTATTAATTAGTAAATATTTTGACTCTTAGATCGACGCCCGCCCCGAGACAGACGGCAAACCAGTCCCCCCAAACGTTAAACCCATACGTCGACCGAGCCGGCGTGAAGGTCAGAAGAAAAAAAAAAAAAAAAAACGAGCGGATTAATAAGTTAATATATTGACCATATAACGACGCACACCCCGAGATAGACAGCGACCCCGCCTGCCCAATCGACACACCTGTAGTTCGAACGAGCCGGCGGAGACGATGAGAAAATCGGTGTTAATGCACGGAGGGAGGGCGAGCGAGCAAGCGGGCCGCCGGAGCGGGTCGCGCTACCTGCCGCTACGGCGCGCCAGCCTCGGGACGGCCGGCCGAACGGAGGTGTAGGCGGTCGACGGTGGCTCTTTCGCCGGGCGCCCGCGAGAGGAACCCCGAGCGACCCGCCGGAGGTAGAGGGCGGACCCGCGGGAGGCGGCGCCGTCACCCGAGCGCGACGCCTCTCCGGCCGGGTCGCCGGGAGGAGACCCGTCCCCGGCCAGGAGGCGACGCTGACGGTGGGCGCAGGCCCGGGGCCCCAGGGGGCTTCCGGAGGACGCGTGGTGACCCACGGCTCCACGCGCTCCGCAAGAGTGCAAAGAGTGTGGCGAGTGGCGGGCCACCCCTCTTCGACCGTCGAAAACAACAATCTCATCTTATATGGTGATGTTCTTATACTCTTCTCTCAGACTTGGAAAAATAATAAAAGGGTTGGTTACGTGTCTTTGTGATTTTTTTTAATCTACGCTTATTATTTATTTTATATTGCTCGAGAATAAAAGAGTTTATACAATTATTATTACTATTTCTTAGCAAGTAAAGTTTGGCTATAATTATACTATCTTTGGTTTTTTGTTAATCGGGAGATCCAATCTATTGGATTTATATAAAAATGCCGGTTCCGTATTTGATTTATTTTAATTATAATTCCTGTTGGTCTGGTATTAGTTTATTCTTAAACTGATCAAAACTCCTTTCGATCTTGATGAAAGTGAATCTGAAATTGGTTTCTGGGTTCGACGTCGAGTGGATTTGCTCTCGTTTGAAAAGGGTTCGTTACTTCTCTTTGTGATCGAAACGTTTTGTACAGGAGTTGCGAGTGTTCGAATACTTTTACCCGTGCGTGTGTCCCATAATCCTCCCGTAGTAGTAGTGGCCCGTTTTACCAAGACTTTTTTTTTTTTTTTTTTTTTTTTTTTTTTTTCACACACCTCCGGATAAAAGTCGACGCGAACATGTTGCTTCGGACCCGTATCTACATGTCTCGGACACGTTTCTTCGGACTCGAAGCTACATGTCTCGGAATCGTAACTACATGTCTCGGACATGTAGCTTCGGACTCGTAACTACATGTCTCGGACATGTATATTCGAACTTGTAGCTACATGTATCTTCGAACTCGTAGCTACATGTCCAGGACATGTAGCTTCGGACCCGTAACTACATGTCTCGGACATGTAGCTTCGGACTCGTAACTACATGTCCAGGACATGTATATTCGAACTTTTAGCTACATGTACCTTCGAACTCGTAACTACATGTCCAGGACATGTAGCTTCGGACTCGTAGCTACATGTCTAGGACATGTAGCTTCGAACTTGTAGCTACATGTCTCGGACATGTTGCTTCGAACTCGTAACTACATGTCTCGGACATGTAGCTTCGAACTTGTATATACATGTACCTTCGAACTCGTAACTACATGTCTCGGACATGTTGCTTCGAATTCGTAACTACATGTCTCGGACGTGTAACCTTCGGACGGAAGTCGTGACCAGCTTCATGTTTTATCGGGGGGTCTTTTACGTCTTTTCGTTCAGCCTCGACGGCTCGCTCGCGCGCCAGACGGATACCGTCGACTATCGCGTTTGGTACAGGAGTCAAGTGTTCGAATACCCTTGGCTGTTTTTTTTTTTTTTTTTTTTTTTTTGTGGATTGTTTTATGGGTGAGCCGATCCCGGCGGTACTGCAATACCGGGCCGACTCGCGGCAGAAGTGGAGCAAGCTCCTAGCATTCCGCCATGTTCCAAAAATCAGTTTAATATACTGATTGCTCAATGAGCAAAGTACCAGATATTAAGCTGATAAGAACAGATACTACACTTTGATCTTAGCCAATAAGGCCGAGAAGCGATAACTTTAAAAAAAAAAAACCCGAAGAGACCGACGCCGCCCCCGGGCCCCCCCGGCCGCGATGGTGAGGGCGAGGGGGCCCATCACAGGTATTAGGCGGAGCCGGTACACGCGGGGACCGATCCCGAGGCGACCGGCAGAGCGGACGGACCGGCGGAGGTGACGGGTACGTCTCTCGGGAAGCCGCGCGGCGTCGGGAGGCGGCTCCGCACGGGACCGGGATAACGTACCGGGTTCGCCTGAAAGGACGAAGCGGGGTGAGGACCGGGCGCGAGACGGGCGGCCACGACGGCCGGTACCCTACCGACGGCGTGGGCCCTTTTGACAGACTAACCGTAGGCGACGCCGACGCCGACGCGACGCCGACGGATCGAGAACGTTCCAGAAAAAAAAAAAAAAAAATTTTTTTTAAATTTTTAAAAAATCGAAAAAAATTAAAAAAAAATTCGAGTGTATTAATTAGTAAATATTTTGACTCTTAGATCGACGCCCGCCCCCGAGACAGACGGCAAACCAGTCCCCCCAAACGTTAAACCCATACGTCGACCGAGCCGGCGTGAAGGTCAGAAGAAAAAAAAAAAAAAAAACGAGCGGATTAATAAGTTAATATATTGACCCATATAACGACGCACACCCCGAGATAGACAGCGACCCCCGCCTGCCCAATCGACACACCTGTAGTTCGAACGAGCCGGCGGAGACGATGAGAAAATCGGTGTTAATGCACGAGAGGGAGGGCGAGCGAGCAAGCGGGCCGCCGGAGCGGGTCGCGCTACCTGCCGCTACGGCGCGCCAGCCTCGGGACGGCCGGCCGAACGGAGGTGTAGGCGGTCGACGGTGGCTCTTTCGCCGGGCGCCCGCGAGAGGAACCCCGAGCGACCCGCCGGAGGTAGAGGGCGGACCCGCGGGAGGCGGCGCCGTCACCCGAGCGCGACGCCTCTCCGGCCGGGTCGCCGGGAGGAGACCCGTCCCCGGCCAGGAGGCGACGCTGACGGTGGGCGCAGGCCCGGGGCCCCAGGGGGCTTCCGGAGGACGCGTGGTGACCCACGGCTCCACGCGCTCCGCAAGAGTGCAAAGAGTGTGGCGAGTGGCGGGCCACCCCTCTTCGACCGTCGAAAACAACAATCTCATCTTATATGGTGATGTTCTTATACTCTTCTCTCAGACTTGGAAAAATAATAAAAGGGTTGGTTACGTGTCTTTGTGATTTTTTTTAATCTACGCTTATTATTTATTTTATATTGCTCGAGAATAAAAGAGTTTATACAATTATTATTACTATTTCTTAGCAAGTAAAGTTTGGCTATAATTATACTATCTTTGGTTTTTTGTTAATCGGGAGATCCAATCTATTGGATTTATATAAAAATGCCGGTTCCGTATTTGATTTATTTTAATTATAATTCCTGTTGGTCTGGTATTAGTTTATTCTTAAACTGATCAAAACTCCTTTCGATCTTGATGAAAGTGAATCTGAAATTGGTTTCTGGGTTCGACGTCGAGTGGATTTGCTCTCGTTTGAAAAGGGTTCGTTACTTCTCTTTGTGATCGAAACGTTTTGTACAGGAGTTGCGAGTGTTCGAATACTTTTACCCGTGCGTGTGTCCCATAATCCTCCCGTAGTAGTAGTGGCCCGTTTTACCAAGACTTTTTTTTTTTTTTTTTTTTTTTTTTTTTTTTTTTCACACACCTCCGGATAAAAGTCGACGCGAACATGTTGCTTCGGACCCGTATCTACATGTCTCGGACACGTTTCTTCGGACTCGAAGCTACATGTCTCGGAATCGTAACTACATGTCTCGGACATGTAGCTTCGGACTCGTAACTACATGTCTCGGACATGTATATTCGAACTTGTAGCTACATGTATCTTCGAACTCGTAGCTACATGTCCAGGACATGTAGCTTCGGACCCGTAACTACATGTCTCGGACATGTAGCTTCGGACTCGTAACTACATGTCCAGGACATGTATATTCGAACTTTTAGCTACATGTACCTTCGAACTCGTAACTACATGTCCAGGACATGTAGCTTCGGACTCGTAGCTACATGTCTAGGACATGTAGCTTCGAACTTGTAGCTACATGTCTCGGACATGTTGCTTCGAACTCGTAACTACATGTCTCGGACATGTAGCTTCGAACTTGTATATACATGTACCTTCGAACTCGTAACTACATGTCTCGGACATGTTGCTTCGAATTCGTAACTACATGTCTCGGACGTGTAACCTTCGGACGGAAGTCGTGACCAGCTTCATGTTTTATCGGGGGGTCTTTTACGTCTTTTCGTTCAGCCTCGACGGCTCGCTCGCGCGCCAGACGGATACCGTCGACTATCGCGTTTGGTACAGGAGTCAAGTGTTCGAATACCCTTGGCTGTTTTTTTTTTTTTTTTTTTTTTTTTGTGGATTGTTTTATGGGTGAGCCGATCCCGGCGGTACTGCAATACCGGGCCGACTCGCGGCAGAAGTGGAGCAAGCTCCTAGCATTCCGCCATGTTCCAAAAATCAGTTTAATATACTGATTGCTCAATGAGCAAAGTACCAGATATTAAGCTGATAAGAACAGATACTACACTTTGATCTTAGCCAATAAGGCCGAGAAGCGATAACTTTAAAAAAAAAAAAACCCGAAGAGACCGACGCCGCCCCCGGCCCCCCCGGCCGCGATGGTGAGGGCGAGGGGGCCCATCACAGGTATTAGGCGGAGCCGGTACACGCGGGGACCGATCCCGAGGCGACCGGCAGAGCGGACGGACCGGCGGAGGTGACGGGTACGTCTCTCGGGAAGCCGCGCGGCGTCGGGAGGCGGCTCCGCACGGGACCGGGATAACGTACCGGGTTCGCCTGAAAGGACGAAGCGGGGTGAGGACCGGGCGCGAGACGGGCGGCCACGACGGCCGGTACCCTACCGACGGCGTGGGCCCTTTTGACAGACTAACCGTAGGCGACGCCGACGCCGACGCGACGCCGACGGATCGAGAACGTTCCAGAAAAAAAAAAAAAAAAATTTTTTTTAAATTTTAAAAAATCGAAAAAAATTAAAAAAAAATTCGAGTGTATTAATTAGTAAATATTTTGACTCTTAGATCGACGCCCGCCCCCGAGACAGACGGCAAACCAGTCCCCCCAAACGTTAAACCCATACGTCGACCGAGCCGGCGTGAAGGTCAGAAGAAAAAAAAAAAAAAAAAAACGAGCGGATTAATAAGTTAATATATTGACCCATATAACGACGCACACCCCGAGATAGACAGCGACCCCCGCCTGCCCAATCGACACACCTGTAGTTCGAACGAGCCGGCGGAGACGATGAGAAAATCGGTGTTAATGCACGAGAGGGAGGGCGAGCGAGCAAGCGGGCCGCCGGAGCGGGTCGCGCTACCTGCCGCTACGGCGCGCCAGCCTCGGGACGGCCGGCCGAACGGAGGTGTAGGCGGTCGACGGTGGCTCTTTCGCCGGGCGCCCGCGAGAGGAACCCCGAGCGACCCGCCGGAGGTAGAGGGCGGACCCGCGGGAGGCGGCGCCGTCACCCGAGCGCGACGCCTCTCCGGCCGGGTCGCCGGGAGGAGACCCGTCCCCGGCCAGGAGGCGACGCTGACGGTGGGCGCAGGCCCGGGGCCCCAGGGGGCTTCCGGAGGACGCGTGGTGACCCACGGCTCCACGCGCTCCGCAAGAGTGCAAAGAGTGTGGCGAGTGGCGGGCCACCCCTCTTCGACCGTCGAAAACAACAATCTCATCTTATATGGTGATGTTCTTATACTCTTCTCTCAGACTTGGAAAAAATAATAAAAGGGTTGGTTACGTGTCTTTGTGATTTTTTTTAATCTACGCTTATTATTTATTTTATATTGCTCGAGAATAAAAGAGTTTATACAATTATTATTACTATTTCTTAGCAAGTAAAGTTTGGCTATAATTATACTATCTTTGGTTTTTTGTTAATCGGGAGATCCAATCTATTGGATTTATATAAAAATGCCGGTTCCGTATTTGATTTATTTTAATTATAATTCCTGTTGGTCTGGTATTAGTTTATTCTTAAACTGATCAAAACTCCTTTCGATCTTGATGAAAGTGAATCTGAAATTGGTTTCTGGGTTCGACGTCGAGTGGATTTGCTCTCGTTTGAAAAGGGTTCGTTACTTCTCTTTGTGATCGAAACGTTTTGTACAGGAGTTGCGAGTGTTCGAATACTTTTACCCGTGCGTGTGTCCCATAATCCTCCCGTAGTAGTAGTGGCCCGTTTTACCAAGACTTTTTTTTTTTTTTTTTTTTTTTTTTTTTTTTCACACACCTCCGGATAAAAGTCGACGCGAACATGTTGCTTCGGACCCGTATCTACATGTCTCGGACACGTTTCTTCGGACTCGAAGCTACATGTCTCGGAATCGTAACTACATGTCTCGGACATGTAGCTTCGGACTCGTAACTACATGTCTCGGACATGTATATTCGAACTTGTAGCTACATGTATCTTCGAACTCGTAGCTACATGTCCAGGACATGTAGCTTCGGACCCGTAACTACATGTCTCGGACATGTAGCTTCGGACTCGTAACTACATGTCCAGGACATGTATATTCGAACTTTTAGCTACATGTACCTTCGAACTCGTAACTACATGTCCAGGACATGTAGCTTCGGACTCGTAGCTACATGTCTAGGACATGTAGCTTCGAACTTGTAGCTACATGTCTCGGACATGTTGCTTCGAACTCGTAACTACATGTCTCGGACATGTAGCTTCGAACTTGTATATACATGTACCTTCGAACTCGTAACTACATGTCTCGGACATGTTGCTTCGAATTCGTAACTACATGTCTCGGACGTGTAACCTTCGGACGGAAGTCGTGACCAGCTTCATGTTTTATCGGGGGGTCTTTTACGTCTTTTCGTTCAGCCTCGACGGCTCGCTCGCGCGCCAGACGGATACCGTCGACTATCGCGTTTGGTACAGGAGTCAAGTGTTCGAATACCCTTGGCTGTTTTTTTTTTTTTTTTTTTTTTTTGTGGATTGTTTTATGGGTGAGCCGATCCCGGCGGTACTGCAATACCGGGCCGACTCGCGGCAGAAGTGGAGCAAGCTCCTAGCATTCCGCCATGTTCCAAAAATCAGTTTAATATACTGATTGCTCAATGAGCAAAGTACCAGATATTAAGCTGATAAGAACAGATACTACACTTTGATCTTAGCCAATAAGGCCGAGAAGCGATAACTTTAAAAAAAAAAAACCCGAAGAGACCGACGCCGCCCCCGGGCCCCCCGGCCGCGATGGTGAGGGCGAGGGGGCCCATCACAGGTATTAGGCGGAGCCGGTACACGCGGGGACCGATCCCGAGGCGACCGGCAGAGCGGACGGACCGGCGGAGGTGACGGGTACGTCTCTCGGGAAGCCGCGCGGCGTCGGGAGGCGGCTCCGCACGGGACCGGGATAACGTACCGGGTTCGCCTGAAAGGACGAAGCGGGGTGAGGACCGGGCGCGAGACGGGCGGCCACGACGGCCGGTACCCTACCGACGGCGTGGGCCCTTTTGACAGACTAACCGTAGGCGACGCCGACGCCGACGCGACGCCGACGGATCGAGAACGTTCCAGAAAAAAAAAAAAAAAAATTTTTTTTAAATTTTTAAAAAATCGAAAAAAATTAAAAAAAAATTCGAGTGTATTAATTAGTAAATATTTTGACTCTTAGATCGACGCCCGCCCCGAGACAGACGGCAAACCAGTCCCCCAAACGTTAAACCCATACGTCGACCGAGCCGGCGTGAAGGTCAGAAGAAAAAAAAAAAAAAAAAACGAGCGGATTAATAAGTTAATATATTGACCCATATAACGACGCACACCCCGAGATAGACAGCGACCCCCGCCTGCCCAATCGACACACCTGTAGTTCGAACGAGCCGGCGGAGACGATGAGAAAATCGGTGTTAATGCACGAGAGGGAGGGCGAGCGAGCAGCGGGCCGCCGGAGCGGGTCGCGCTACCTGCCGCTACGGCGCGCCAGCCTCGGGACGGCCGGCCGAACGGAGGTGTAGGCGGTCGACGGTGGCTCTTTCGCCGGGCGCCCGCGAGAGGAACCCCGAGCGACCCGCCGGAGGTAGAGGGCGGACCCGCGGGAGGCGGCGCCGTCACCCGAGCGCGACGCCTCTCCGGCCGGGTCGCCGGGAGGAGACCCGTCCCCGGCCAGGAGGCGACGCTGACGGTGGGCGCAGGCCCGGGGCCCCAGGGGGCTTCCGGAGGACGCGTGGTGACCCACGGCTCCACGCGCTCCGCAAGAGTGCAAAGAGTGTGGCGAGTGGCGGGCCACCCCTCTTCGACCGTCGAAAACAACAATCTCATCTTATATGGTGATGTTCTTATACTCTTCTCTCAGACTTGGAAAAATAATAAAAGGGTTGGTTACGTGTCTTTGTGATTTTTTTTAATCTACGCTTATTATTTATTTTATATTGCTCGAGAATAAAAGAGTTTATACAATTATTATTACTATTTCTTAGCAAGTAAAGTTTGGCTATAATTATACTATCTTTGGTTTTTTGTTAATCGGGAGATCCAATCTATTGGATTTATATAAAAATGCCGGTTCCGTATTTGATTTATTTTAATTATAATTCCTGTTGGTCTGGTATTAGTTTATTCTTAAACTGATCAAAACTCCTTTCGATCTTGATGAAAGTGAATCTGAAATTGGTTTCTGGGTTCGACGTCGAGTGGATTTGCTCTCGTTTGAAAAGGGTTCGTTACTTCTCTTTGTGATCGAAACGTTTTGTACAGGAGTTGCGAGTGTTCGAATACTTTTACCCGTGCGTGTGTCCATAATCCTCCCGTAGTAGTAGTGGCCCGTTTTACCAAGACTTTTTTTTTTTTTTTTTTTTTTTTTTTTTTTTCACACACCTCCGGATAAAAGTCGACGCGAACATGTTGCTTCGGACCCGTATCTACATGTCTCGGACACGTTTCTTCGGACTCGAAGCTACATGTCTCGGAATCGTAACTACATGTCTCGGACATGTAGCTTCGGACTCGTAACTACATGTCTCGGACATGTATATTCGAACTTGTAGCTACATGTATCTTCGAACTCGTAGCTACATGTCCAGGACATGTAGCTTCGGACCCGTAACTACATGTCTCGGACATGTAGCTTCGGACTCGTAACTACATGTCCAGGACATGTATATTCGAACTTTTAGCTACATGTACCTTCGAACTCGTAACTACATGTCCAGGACATGTAGCTTCGGACTCGTAGCTACATGTCTAGGACATGTAGCTTCGAACTTGTAGCTACATGTCTCGGACATGTTGCTTCGAACTCGTAACTACATGTCTCGGACATGTAGCTTCGAACTTGTATATACATGTACCTTCGAACTCGTAACTACATGTCTCGGACATGTTGCTTCGAATTCGTAACTACATGTCTCGGACGTGTAACCTTCGGACGGAAGTCGTGACCAGCTTCATGTTTTATCGGGGGGTCTTTTACGTCTTTTCGTTCAGCCTCGACGGCTCGCTCGCGCGCCAGACGGATACCGTCGACTATCGCGTTTGGTACAGGAGTCAAGTGTTCGAATACCCTTGGCTGTTTTTTTTTTTTTTTTTTTTTTTTGTGGATTGTTTTATGGGTGAGCCGATCCCGGCGGTACTGCAATACCGGGCCGACTCGCGGCAGAAGTGGAGCAAGCTCCTAGCATTCCGCCATGTTCCAAAAATCAGTTTAATATACTGATTGCTCAATGAGCAAAGTACCAGATATTAAGCTGATAAGAACAGATACTACACTTTGATCTTAGCCAATAAGGCCGAGAAGCGATAACTTTAAAAAAAAAAAACCCGAAGAGACCGACGCCGCCCCCGGGCCCCCCCGGCCGCGATGGTGAGGGCGAGGGGGCCCATCACAGGTATTAGGCGGAGCCGGTACACGCGGGGACCGATCCCGAGGCGACCGGCAGAGCGGACGGACCGGCGGAGGTGACGGGTACGTCTCTCGGGAAGCCGCGCGGCGTCGGGAGGCGGCTCCGCACGGGACCGGGATAACGTACCGGGTTCGCCTGAAAGGACGAAGCGGGGTGAGGACCGGGCGCGAGACGGGCGGCCACGACGGCCGGTACCCTACCGACGGCGTGGGCCCTTTTGACAGACTAACCGTAGGCGACGCCGACGCCGACGCGACGCCGACGGATCGAGAACGTTCCAGAAAAAAAAAAAAAAAAATTTTTTTTAAATTTTTAAAAAATCGAAAAAAATTAAAAAAAAATTCGAGTGTATTAATTAGTAAATATTTTGACTCTTAGATCGACGCCGCCCCGAGACAGACGGCAAACCAGTCCCCCAAACGTTAAACCCATACGTCGACCGAGCCGGCGTGAAGGTCAGAAGAAAAAAAAAAAAAAAAAACGAGCGGATTAATAAGTTAATATATTGACCCATAAACGACGCACACCCGAGATAGACAGCGACCCCGCCTGCCCAATCGACACACCTGTAGTTCGAACGAGCCGGCGGAGACGATGAGAAAATCGGTGTTAATGCACGAGAGGGAGGGCGAGCGGGCGCGCCGGAGCGGGTCGCGCTACCTGCCGCTACGGCGCGCCAGCCTCGGGACGGCCGGCCGAACGGAGGTGTAGGCGGTCGACGGTGGCTCTTTCGCCGGGCGCCCGCGAGAGGAACCCCGAGCGACCCGCCGGAGGTAGAGGGCGGACCCGCGGGAGGCGGCGCCGTCACCCGAGCGCGACGCCTCTCCGGCCGGGTCGCGGGAGGAGACCCGTCCCGGCCAGGAGGCGACGCTGACGGTGGGCGCAGGCCCGGGGCCCCAGGGGGCTTCGGAGGACGCGTGGTGACCCACGGCTCCACGCGCTCCGCAAGAGTGCAAAGAGTGTGGCGAGTGGCGGGCCACCCTCTTCGACCGTCGAAAACAACAATCTCATCTTATATGGTGATGTTCTTATACTCTTCTCTCAGACTTGGAAAAATAATAAAAGGGTTGGTTACGTGTCTTTGTGATTTTTTTTAATCTACGCTTATTATTTATTTTATATTGCTCGAGAATAAAAG
Source organism: Timema cristinae (assembly GCA_039000515.1). Lineage (NCBI taxonomy): Eukaryota > Metazoa > Arthropoda > Insecta > Phasmatodea > Timematidae > Timema > Timema cristinae. The sequence continues at coordinate 21,455 of JBCFYV010001727.1, forward strand.
AGTTTATACAATTATTATTACTATTTCTTAGCAAGTAAAGTTTGGCTATAATTATACTATCTTTGGTTTTTTGTTAATCGGGAGATCCAATCTATTGGATTTATATAAAATGCCGGTTCCGTATTTGATTTATTTTAATTATAATTCCTGTTGGTCTGGTATTAGTTTATTCTTAAACTGATCAAAACTCCTTTCGATCTTGATGAAAGTGAATCTGAAATTGGTTTCTGGGTTCGACGTCGAGTGGATTTGCTCTCGTTTGAAAAGGGTTCGTTACTTCTCTTTGTGATCGAAACGTTTTGTACAGGAGTTGCGAGTGTTCGAATACTTTTACCCGTGCGTGTGTCCCATAATCCTCCCGTAGTAGTAGTGGCCCGTTTTACCAAGACTTTTTTTTTTTTTTTTTTTTTTTTTTTTTTCACACACCTCCGGATAAAAGTCGACGCGAACATGTTGCTTCGGACCCGTATCTACATGTCTCGGACACGTTTCTTCGGACTCGAAGCTACATGTCTCGGAATCGTAACTACATGTCTCGGACATGTAGCTTCGGACTCGTAACTACATGTCTCGGACATGTATATTCGAACTTGTAGCTACATGTATCTTCGAACTCGTAGCTACATGTCCAGGACATGTAGCTTCGGACCCGTAACTACATGTCTCGGACATGTAGCTTCGGACTCGTAACTACATGTCCAGGACATGTATATTCGAACTTTTAGCTACATGTACCTTCGAACTCGTAACTACATGTCCAGGACATGTAGCTTCGGACTCGTAGCTACATGTCTAGGACATGTAGCTTCGAACTTGTAGCTACATGTCTCGGACATGTTGCTTCGAACTCGTAACTACATGTCTCGGACATGTAGCTTCGAACTTGTATATACATGTACCTTCGAACTCGTAACTACATGTCTCGGACATGTTGCTTCGAATTCGTAACTACATGTCTCGGACGTGTAACCTTCGGACGGAAGTCGTGACCAGCTTCATGTTTTATCGGGGGGTCTTTTACGTCTTTTCGTTCAGCCTCGACGGCTCGCTCGCGCGCCAGACGGATACCGTCGACTATCGCGTTTGGTACAGGAGTCAAGTGTTCGAATACCTTGGCTGTTTTTTTTTTTTTTTTTTTTTTTGTGGATTGTTTTATGGGTGAGCCGATCCCGGCGGTACTGCAATACCGGGCCGACTCGCGGCAGAAGTGGAGCAAGCTCCTAGCATTCCGCCATGTTCCAAAAATCAGTTTAATATACTGATTGCTCAATGAGCAAAGTACCAGATATTAAGCTGATAAGAACAGATACTACACTTTGATCTTAGCCAATAAGGCCGAGAAGCGATAACTTTAAAAAAAAAAAACCCGAAGAGACCGACGCCGCCCCGGGCCCCCCGGCCGCGATGGTGAGGGCGAGGGGGCCCATCACAGGTATTAGGCGGAGCCCGGTACACGCGGGGACCGATCCCGAGGCGACCGGCAGAGCGGACGGACCGGCGGAGGTGACGGGTACGTCTCTCGGGAAGCCGCGCGGCGTCGGGAGGCGGCTCCGCACGGGACCGGGATAACGTACCGGGTTCGCCTGAAAGGACGAAGCGGGGTGAGGACCGGGCGCGAGACGGGCGGCCACGACGGCCGGTACCCTACCGACGGCGTGGGCCCTTTTGACAGACTAACCGTAGGCGACGCCGACGCCGACGCGACGCCGACGGATCGAGAACGTTCCAGAAAAAAAAAAAAAAAAATTTTTTTTAAATTTTTAAAAAATCGAAAAAAATTAAAAAAAAATTCGAGTGTATTAATTAGTAAATATTTTGACTCTTAGATCGACGCCCGCCCCCGAGACAGACGGCAAACCAGTCCCCCAAACGTTAAACCCATACGTCGACCGAGCCGGCGTGAAGGTCAGAAGAAAAAAAAAAAAAAAAAAACGAGCGGATTAATAAGTTAATATATTGACCCATATAACGACACACCCCGAGATAGACAGCGACCCCCGCCTGCCCAATCGACACACCTGTAGTTCGAACGAGCCGGCGGAGACGATGAGAAAATCGGTGTTAATGCACGAGAGGGAGGGCCGGGCCGCCGGAGCGGGTCGCGTACCTGCCGCTACGGGGCGCCAGCTGGGAGGCCGGCCGAACGGGGGTAGGCGTCGAGTGCTCTTTCGCCGGCCCGAAGGAACCCGAGCGACCCCGGAGGTGGGCGGACCCGGAGCGGCGCGCACCGAGCGCGAGCCTCGGCGGTCGCGGGGAGACCCTCCGGCAGAGGCCGCTGGGCGGTGGGCAGGCCCGGGCCCGGGGCTTCCGGAGGGGGGTACCCCGGTCCACGCCTCGCAGAGTGCAAGAGTGTGGGATGGCGGGCCCCCTCTTCGCGTCGAAACAACAATCTCATCTTATATGTGAGTCTTTCTCTTCTTCAGACTTGGAAATAATAAAGGGTTGGTTAGTGTCTTTTGATTTTTTAAACTACTTATATTTATTTTTATTGCTCGAGAATAAAAGAGTTATACATTATTATTACTTTTCTTAGCAGTAAAGTTTGGCTATAATATTACTTTGTTTTTGTTAATCGGGAGATCATCTTTGATTTATAAAAATGCGGTTTGATTTGTTTATTTAATTAAAATTTCCCGTGGTCTGGTATTAGTTTTTCTAAATGATCCCCCCCCCCCCCCCCCCCCCCCCCCCCCCCCCCCCCCCCCCCCCCCCCCCCCCCCCCCCCCCCCCCCCCCCCCCCCCCCCCCCCCCCCCCCCCCCCCCCCCCCCCCCCCCCCCCCCCCCCCCCCCCCCCCCCCCCCCCCCCCCCCCCCCCCCCCCCCCCCCCCCCCCCCCCCCCCCCCCCCCCCCCCCCCCCCCCCCCCCCCCCCCCCCCCCCCCCCCCCCCCCCCCCCCCCCCCCCCCCCCCCCCCCCCCCCCCCCCCCCCCCCCCCCCCCCCCCCCCCCCCCCCCCCCCCCCCCCCCCCCCCCCCCCCCCCCCCCCCCCCCCCCCCCCCCCCCCCCCCCCCCCCCCCCCCCCCCCCCCCCCCCCCCCCCCCCCCCCCCCCCCCCCCCCCCCCCCCCCCCCCCCCCCCCCCCCCCCCCCCCCCCCCCCCCCCCCCCCCCCCCCCCCCCCCCCCCCCCCCCCCCCCCCCCCCCCCCCCCCCCCCCCCCCCCCCCCCCCCCCCCCCCCCCCCCCCCCCCCCCCCCCCCCCCCCCCCCCCCCCCCCCCCCCCCCCCCCCCCCCCCCCCCCCCCCCCCCCCCCCCCCCCCCCCCCCCCCCCCCCCCCCCCCCCCCCCCCCCCCCCCCCCCCCCCCCCCCCCCCCCCCCCCCCCCCCCCCCCCCCCCCCCCCCCCCCCCCCCCCCCCCCCCCCCCCCCCCCCCCCCCCCCCCCCCCCCCCCCCCCCCCCCCCCCCCCCCCCCCCCCCCCCCCCCCCCCCCCCCCCCCCCCCCCCCCCCCCCCCCCCCCCCCCCCCCCCCCCCCCCCCCCCCCCCCCCCCCCCCCCCCCCCCCCCCCCCCCCCCCCCCCCCCCCCCCCCCCCCCCCCCCCCCCCCCCCCCCCCCCCCCCCCCCCCCCCCCCCCCCCCCCCCCCCCCCCCCCCCCCCCCCCCCCCCCCCCCCCCCCCCCCCCCCCCCCCCCCCCCCCCCCCCCCCCCCCCCCCCCCCCCCCCCCCCCCCCCCCCCCCCCCCCCCCCCCCCCCCCCCCCCCCCCCCCCCCCCCCCCCCCCCCCCCCCCCCCCCCCCCCCCCCCCCCCCCCCCCCCCCCCCCCCCCCCCCCCCCCCCCCCCCCCCCCCCCCCCCCCCCCCCCCCCCCCCCCCCCCCCCCCCCCCCCCCCCCCCCCCCCCCCCCCCCCCCCCCCCCCCCCCCCCCCCCCCCCCCCCCCCCCCCCCCCCCCCCCCCCCCCCCCCCCCCCCCCCCCCTTTTTTTTTTTTTTTTTTTTTTTTTTTTTTTTTTTTTTTTTTTTTTTTTTTTTTTTTTTTTTTTTTTTTTTTTTTTTTTTTTTTTTTTTTTTTTTTTTTTTTTTTTTTTTTTTTTTTTTTTTTTTTTTTTTTTTTTTTTTTTTTTTTTTTTTTTTTTTTTTTTTTTTTTTTTTTTTTTTTTTTTTTTTTTTTTTTTTTTTTTTTTTTTTTTTTTTTTTTTTTTTTTTTTTTTTTTTTTTTTTTTTTTTTTTTTTTTTTTTTTTTTTTTTTTTTTTTTTTTTTTTTTTTTTTTTTTTTTTTTTTTTTTTTTTTTTTTTTTTTTTTTTTTTTTTTTTTTTTTTTTTTTTTTTTTTTTTTTTTTTTTTTTTTTTTTTTTTTTTTTTTTTTTTTTTTTTTTTTTTTTTTTTTTTTTTTTTTTTTTTTTTTTTTTTTTTTTTTTTTTTTTTTTTTTTTTTTTTTTTTTTTTTTTTTTTTTTTTTTTTTTTTTTTTTTTTTTTTTTTTTTTTTTTTTTTTTTTTTTTTTTTTTTTTTTTTTTTTTTTTTTTTTTTTTTTTTTTTTTTTTTTTTTTTTTTTTTTTTTTTTTTTTTTTTTTTTTTTTTTTTTTTTTTTTTTTTTTTTTTTTTTTTTTTTTTTTTTTTTTTTTTTTTTTTTTTTTTTTTTTTTTTTTTTTTTTTTTTTTTTTTTTTTTTTTTTTTTTTTTTTTTTTTTTTTTTTTTTTTTTTTTTTTTTTTTTTTTTTTTTTTTTTTTTTTTTTTTTTTTTTTTTTTTTTTTTTTTTTTTTTTTTTTTTTTTTTTTTTTTTTTTTTTTTTTTTTTTTTTTTTTTTTTTTTTTTTTTTTTTTTTTTTTTTTTTTTTTTTTTTTTTTTTTTTTTTTTTTTTTTTTTTTTTTTTTTTTTTTTTTTTTTTTTTTTTTTTTTTTTTTTTTTTTTTTTTTTTTTTTTTTTTTTTTTTTTTTTTTTTTTTTTTTTTTTTTTTTTTTTTTTTTTTTTTTTTTTTTTTTTTTTTTTTTTTTTTTTTTTTTTTTTTTTTTTTTTTTTTTTTTTTTTTTTTTTTTTTTTTTTTTTTTTTTTTTTTTTTTTTTTTTTTTTTTTTTTTTTTTTTTTTTTTTTTTTTTTTTTTTTTTTTTTTTTTTTTTTTTTTTTTTTTTTTTTTTTTTTTTTTTTTTTTTTTTTTTTTTTTTTTTTTTTTTTTTTTTTTTTTTTTTTTTTTTTTTTTTTTTTTTTTTTTTTTTTTTTTTTTTTTTTTTTTTTTTTTTTTTTTTTTTTTTTTTTTTTTTTTTTTTTTTTTTTTTTTTTTTTTTTTTTTTTTTTTTTTTTTTTTTTTTTTTTTTTTTTTTTTTTTTTTTTTTTTTTTTTTTTTTTTTTTTTTTTTTTTTTTTTTTTTTTTTTTTTTTTTTTTTTTTTTTTTTTTTTTTTTTTTTTTTTTTTTTTTTTTTTTTTTTTTTTTTTTTTTTTTTTTTTTTTTTTTTTTTTTTTTTTTTTTTTTTTTTTTTTTTTTTTTTTTTTTTTTTTTAATTAGTAAATATTTTGACTCTTAGATCGACCCCGCCCCCGAGACAGACGGGGAAACCAGTCCCCCCAAACCCTTAAAAACCCCTACGTCGAAACCCAGCCGGCGAGAGGAACCCCGAGCGACCCCCGGAGGTAGAGGGTGGACCCGCGGGAGGCGGCGCCGTCCCCCGAGCGCGACGCCTCTCCGGCCGGGTCGCCGGGAGGAGACCCGTCCCCGGCCAGGAGGCGACGCTGACGGTGGCGCAGGCCCCGGGGCCCCAGGGGGCTTCCGGAGGACGCGTGGTGACCCACGGCTCCACGCGCTCCGCAAGAGTGCAAAGAGTGTGGCGAGTGGCGGGCCACCCCTCTTCGACCGTCGAAAAACAATCATCCATCTTATATGTGATGTTCTTATACTCTTCTCTCAGACTTGGAAAAATAATAAATATCTTAAAGGTTGGTTACGTGTCTTTGTGATTTTTTTTTAATCTACGCTTATTATTTATTTTATATTGCTTGAGAATAAAAGAGTTTATACAATTATTATTATTATTACTATTTCTTAGCAAGTAAAGTTTGGCTATAATTATACTATCTTTGGTTTTTTGTTAATCGGGAGATCTAATCTATTGGATTTATATAAAAATGCCGGTCCGTATTTGATTTATTTTAATTATAATTCCTGTTGGTCTGGTATTAGTTTATTCTTAAACTGATCAAAACTCCGTTCGATCTTGATGAAAGTGAACCTGAAATTGGTTTCTGGGTTCGACGTCAGTGGATTTGCTCTCGTTTTAAAAGGGTTCGTTACTTCTCTTTGTGATCGAAACGTTTTGTACAGGAGTTGCGAGTGTTCGAATACTTTTACCCGTGCGTGTGTCCCATAATCCTCCGTAGTAGTGGCCCGTTTTACCAAGACTTTTTTTTTTTTTTTTTTTTTTTTTTCACACCCCCTCCGGATAAAAGTCGACGCGAACAGTTGCTTCGGACCCGTATCTACATGTCTCGGACATGTTTCTTCGGACTCGAAGCTACATGTCTCGGACATGTAATTCGAACTTGTAGCTACATGTATCTTCGAACTCGTAGCTACATGTCCAGGACATGTATATTCGAACTCGTAACTACATGTCTTCGATGTACTACATGTAGCTACTTCGAACTTGTACTACATGTTACATTCATACTCGTAACTACATGTCCGAGGACATGTAGCTTCGACTGTAGCTACATGTACTTCGACTCGTCTAGTCTCGGACATGTAGCTTTCGACTCGTACTACATGTCTCGGACATGTTAGCTCGACTTGTAGCTCTAGACATGTATATTCGAACTTGTGCTACATGTATCTCGAACTCGTAGCTACATGTCTCGGGTGACATGTAGCTTCGAATCGAACATGTACTCGATCGTAACTACATGTCTCGGACATGTAGCTTCGGACTTGTAGATACATGTACCTTCAATCGTAACTAATGTCTCGGAGATGTACTTCGACTCGTAGCTACAGTGGGAAATTTC
>JBCFYV010001728.1:0-45508 GCA_039000515.1 Timema cristinae
AGAACTGCCCAGGGTATTTTGCGCCAAACTGTGGTCAGGTTTGGCAATATGAGTGTATTTTCGAATTTTATCTTCCCGGGCCTTCGGGGACTCCCCATCTCGTGGGGATTGACTTGCCCCCAAAAAGGGAAAACGTTTCCTGGCTTTTTACGACAGGTCCGGTTTAAGTTTCCCCTCGTCGGGACCATCAACCTCTGGCTTTTTCGTGACCACCACATCCTTCCCAGCACTCAGGATGTGGCCCTCGATGGTTCACGAATTTCATTGTGGCGCCTGATCCTAGGCGCCTTAGTAAAAGTGCACTGGCCAAGAATGTGGGACAGAGTCTCCCGGCTGGCCCTACATTTCCTGCACAACAGGTCCTGTTGCGGGTTGGCCCTATGCAGTCTGGACCTCTCCCCCCCCCCCCCCCCCAGTATTAGTGCGAAACTGGAGGCCGTAATAACCTGCATGGTTTGAGCAGCGGGGTTCCCTCAAAAAAGGCGTTTCCCACCTTGTCGTTTTCGTGGGATCTGACAGACCTCCCCTGGGCTTCTAGTCCCGCCCATCTTTCAAGCTCATTCCTCCTACACCTTTCTCTGTACCGTTTCAGGTCTGTCTCATTATATGGAAACGGAATTCTCGCATTCCTGGCCATCCTCGCCAGTCACTCCTCAACTCAGACCCCCATTGATCCTTCGGACCAATGGATTATCTGATTCCAGGAGTCTGAGACTGGCCCCTAGCGCAACCCTAGGGACCAGTTCCTCAATCCTTTGGCAACCCAACCCCCCGTTCCGGTTGCTACAGTATATAATTCCGTCTGCTATAGAGAGGGGCAGATAGAAAACTCGCTTCACACATCGCCGAACTGCGTCGTCAAATAATGTAAACTCATTCTTAGAGGCCATTGCAACTACTAGCTGATAAATGTAATGAGGTACAAGTTAGGTGTTGAGCATTTAAGTTTCTGAAAAGTCTTGAGGAAGGCCTTCTATACCCTCCCAAGCACTTCACCAAGTCCATTTAGCATCGCCCCGACGTCGATTCCCGACCACAGCGAGAAACTGACGCCCTGGTAGTCCAACGAACTCATCAGCCGCAACACCACGAAGGTCAACTCCATGTACTTCAATCCTTGGATTTGTTCAGGGCCCATGTCCTCCCCAGGGTCACCAAATCAAAAGCCGAGCTTTTAGGCACTGAAATACTCATACCAGATAATCCACCGTTAAGTCCATTAACGCCTGCCCTCTATTCGCATCATCCGCGAATAGGAGCAGGTCGTTGGCAAACGCCATACATGATACATTGAGATCTCCCACGCTGAATCCCGGCTTGGCCTCCAGCTCTTCAATGAGAACCATCAAGAATAAGGTTAAAAAGGAATGGTGATAGGGGATCCCCCTGCTTCACACAACGTTTCAATGTGACCAATATGTCACCCTTAGGATGCTTGATCACCGTTTTCGCATCGGCGTAGGCCTCGCTAATTAGCCGAGTGACCGTTGGGGGTAGACCCTGCTTCACCAGGGCTGGTCCTATAGCCTCATGGGGAACGGTATCGAACGCTTTAGCAAAGCCCAGCTGTATACCGACCCCCCCATGTTCACATTTCATCAACCTCGTTAACTCCACAAGGAGTTTTACATTGTTGAAGCACCCTTGTTCATTGTGAACCCTTTCTGCCTAGGGTTTAATTTAACGACCTTTCTCAATCGCTGGTCAATGGTGCTCCAAAACACACGACTAATCATAGAACTGATCGTAATGGGCCGATAGTTCGTGACTAACCTCCGGTCTTTACCCTCCTTGGGGTTTATGGGTGGTTCTGTTATACTCCACTCCGAAGGAAACAGGACCATACCATCATTAAATTAAAGAGCCCTGCCAGGAGTGTGTTAATACTCTTTCCAACCAAGGCACCTGGCTTGATGCCATCCGGCCTGGGGCCGACAATTTTCGCATCTTCTGGACACGTCCCTTAATCTCTTCTATAGTTATAGGCCACAGGAAATCTGCTAGCTTGACAGCATCCTGTATCGGCACTTGACGCTCCAGTCTCACCACAGGTATAGTGCCCCATAAAGCGTTATACAGCTCCACAGCATCGTCTCTACACAGCTCGTCTCCATATTAGGTGCGATGTGGTCCCTCCGCCTCTCAAACACTTAGCCATAGGCCGGGATCCTTTTTGTAAAGGTCTTGAGTTCTCGCATATTGGAATATCTTCCATTTCCTATGCTCGTTTCTATTCCGCCCTCTAGGGGGAACGCCACCATCCCCCCCCTTGTTTAGACTCAAACAAGGGGAGTATCTTATCATACAGTGCGTCTAGAGACTCCTGTATAGGGGAGCCCCTACTAGCACTGCGACATCACCCAGGAGCGAATTTATCTTTTCCGCACATTTCCATCCAGCTCCACACTTGAGTCCAGAGATGTATCTTTGAATGCCATCCTGCCATTCCGGGACCTCCTCACCCCCTCCGGGCGTCTATCCTCTTCACCAGCCACATCCAAGGCATCTAACGTCGTAGAATCCACATCCACGATAGCAGCTGCAGCCCACCTAGCAGCAAAACACATCCAGCAGTCCCTCATCTGAGCTGCTCCAATTTAGTATCCTACGCACGAGACTATCCACCCCTCTTCATCATCATCCGCGTCTTAGCCCACGGATCATCATCCTTGGACTCACGGGTTTCAACTCCACCAACCCCTCAAGGGCCTCACGGGCCCTCCTCCTTAGTTCTCTCAAGACAGAGGAGTTCAAATGTATCCACCTTGTATACCGAGTTGCATCACAACTATCCGGGAAACCACGGGACACATTGGAGGTGGCAACTCTCCGCTTGTAGTTAGGATCACATAGCTTGTCCCTAACCGTTTGGCAGTTTTTTTCCCTAGAATTTCCGCCATCCGTTTAGCGATGAAACGCTCACCCTCGAGAGCAACTTCCAACCCCAACCCTCAAGGCAATCTCTTCTTCCGAGAAAACTTCCCGGCCCCACTAGGTGGGAAACCTGTCCCCCCTCCTCCTTCCTTCGTACGGCTAACGTTCCTTGTTCCGTATCTCCGGGTGACGGTGTCTATTGTGTTGAGATGGCCCATCTGGGAAGGAAAGCTTTCAGTACAAATCATACACTTGTGAGCCCTTCTGGGCTTAGCTCCGGGCATTTAACAGAGTGGCATAGAACCGCCTGCTTACTCATATACTCCTTTCCACATGTTTGACATTTCTGGTTACCACATAATCATCATCTCGGATCACCAAGTGATTTTAAAAAAATCTTTTTTTTTATAGTCAATGTTCTGTATCACCCTCTTGCCTGGGAGACTCGATCAAACAGCACAATTTTTGGGGGAGAAGGGGACCGGAATCGTGTACCTTTTATCCACAGCCATTTCGTCAATAAAGACCCCTGAGACTCCTGGTGCATGGGGTCGTGCGCATCCAGGTCCGAGGCAACGATTCTTCTATTGGTACAAGAAAAGAACACAGGTGCGGCTTGCTGGGCCAACACCCCTTCCCCCCGAAGGGTATAGCCTCTTCCGTTAGCCCCCCCTCCCCCCCGGTCTTAAGCCGACGGGGGGTTTACCGACTCTCCGTGCTGTGTTTTTTGGTAACAGCGGACGTGGAAGTAGGCATTTGTGTACTGATTCCAGAGACGCTGGATATTAGTAGCACTCTGACATAGTACACTTAAGAGAGTCGTGAGAGTCAATAGTTACTCCCGCCGAAATCCGGCGGGGACTCCGGCGAAGCGACTTGGGTCCGTGTTTGGGTTTTATCTCGGGCTCCGCTCCGGGCGGTGCCCTTCCGTCAAATCCTTCCCCCCGTCTAGACGTAGATCTCGACCTCTGAGACGGATCCGTGGTTCTCCCGCCCGGGATCGCCGAGTGGCCGGCCAGATCGACGTATTTCGGTTTCGCTACGAAGAAAATAGGGACTTTTTTTTTTATCCTTTTTACATGCCCCATTACCTATTATTAAAAATGGAGCTTTATTCTCTTATACAATACAATTTTTCCTTCTACTGTTCACTTTGTCTTGTTTCATTAATTTAAAAAAAATGGATACATACACTTAACCTAATTGTCCATATCTTACTACCCCTAGTTTACTAGTTGGTCCCCCCCCGGGTAAATCTGCCCCCGGGACTCTTCGCCCTCTCCTGTCTCCGCGACCGCCTGTGACATGTTTCCAGGGCCTCGGCTCCCGGAGATGGCGACGAGATCCCCCTAAACCGCCACCTGGGGAGGCGCCCATCGGAGATTTTCGCTCCGCTACTTTATCTCGAAACCACTGCCCATGGACCTAATACTAACTTACATCTAAGATTACAAATTTCTACTGTCTCTTAAAAACTAGCTTAACCTACTCTTCTGGGCTGTCCCTCTTCTACTCTTGGGCGACTCTTCCCTGGACGCGAGGAAGACGCCGGCCACCCAGACTTCCTTCCGTTCCCATCTTCCTTCTCTGTCTCCAGAGATGAAGAACTCTCGAGCGGGGGAAGTCTCCGTTGTTTCCTTCTAGCCTCCTACTGCCAACTGGCATCGCAACCCCACTGGTCTTCAGCAATTTGCACTACTGGCATCCAGCGAGGGTTCCCCTCAGTTGGCGCTCCGGATTTCCGGTAGCCGCTTCGGTCCATTCTACCAGGCCCCCCCTCCATACCCTCAACATACCCTCCTTTAAACCCCCTCTTCTCTGTCCCCATCTTACTTTGCCCCCCAGTTGTCCAGTCTGTCGTCTTCTCTGTCTCTTTTCACTATCGAGTCCCCCTTCTTTTCCCAAATCTGGCATCCAAGCCCTCCTCCTCTCCCTAGTCTTTGTCTGCTTGCCGTTCTCTCATAAGTCTTCCCTCCTCTTTCTGATACTTTGTCTGCTATTTTTAAGGGAGCCCACCTGTCCGCATCCCGATAGTTAAAATTGCCCCGGTTTGTATTTGCACCTGCAGCTTTTTCTTAAAAAGGGACATGATAATCCTGAGCTACCCCCCAAAGGGGCCCTCCCAGTTTCCCATCGCACATAAGCTTCACCTTTTCGCGACGTAACACCCCCGGGGGGAAGAAAAGGTCTGGGAAAACCCCCCAACACAACACCTGGTACAGGAGTTGGAGGCCCCCATGCAGTGGGTGTCACCACGGGGGGGGTGGGGTTTAGCCGTAGGGACGACTCATACCGAGCAACCCCCGGTTTTTCGCCCCCCTCCGTTCCCCACGGGAACGAGGAGGTACCCACCCCGGTGTTCGAACCCCTCCCATTCTTTTCGGCCCAATGCCAGTACCCCGAAGGCTCCAGCACCGGCCCCTCACCTTCCTTCCGATTTCCCCGTTTCCTTTCTCCTTCCAATGGGGCCCCAAAGCACCTTTCCCCCCCGGGGGGGATCTGGTGGGGCCCCGCTACCCTCTTCTCTCATTCCCCTTTTCTACCAATCGCAATCGCCATTCTTTTGAATGCTTCAAAAACATCTCCCCTCCGACCATTTCCTTCTCCCCCTACCATACATGAGTTGCTAGGCCCCAAAAACGTTTCTTCCTTACTCCCAAACCCTTGCGCTTTCCGAAGTCAATGCCATGCTCTTCCCTCACTTAAGTCAGGCAGTTTCCTTTCTCTCTCAAAACGAAGTACCTGAGCTTCTCATTGAAGCTCCATACCCTTAGCGCTGGGGGTGTAGTGATCCACCTCAGCCATTTCCGTCTCATCCTTCCTTTACGGGGGAATCCCCGTACGTCTCTCTACCTTTCCGGTGTACCCCATCCCTTTTGCCTTCCATCATCACCCCCGCCCCCGGTTTACTTTGTTAAACTCTTTTCACACCTCCTCTTTGTCCCTCTTGTTTCCCTTTTTCTTTAATCAAAAGATTTCTGGTAGCACCCCTACCAGGCGGGCATCGCACCCTGCGATACCGTTCTGTATGCCCGGCTACCCCCCATGGGAGTTTCCCGACCCCCCTCATAATGTTCTATTCACCCCTCGCCGCTCCACACCCCAGCATACATCCGTATGTACCACTCCCTCCCAAAACCCTTATAGATGTCTTTAGGGTATCGCGCTGAATCCTTTTTGCCTCACCACCCCCGCCAGCTTCATGAAGCCCTTTCTTTACCTTGTCACATTCTCCATCATGACTCCGAAACCTCATGTATCTCACCACACTCCTGGGTACTTCACTCTCACCAAAAGCTTACCACTTCCCGCCCATCCGTGGCCGGGTTTCCCTAGCATCTGCCCTTCTAGCATCATCACCGTCTTCTCTCTCGAAAAACCAGCTTAACACTCCTTCCCCTTCCAGGACTCGTTCACCGCTTTTTCCCGCTCGGGCCTCGAGCTAAACTGGGTTTTGGGCCCTTACTGCATTAACGCGTCATCTGGTATCCGTCATGCCATCCATCCCCGTAGTCCCCCGTTAGAAACCGTTAAGACCACTTTCCCAAAACCAGTGGCCCCAAACACCACCCTTTGGGGAAGCCCTTTGGGGGTCTTCTCCTTCACTCCCCCGTCTATTTCTCCCCTTCGGGTATAACTGGCCGTTCCTGATCTTCGTTGCCTTATTCCCGTTTCTTTTGTCATCTGGAGAACCGTCGAGCATACTCCAGGTCCCGCCACAGGGGGGAAACCTCCCCCCTCTTTCCAGGAAACAAAAATGGGTTTTCAGCTTGTTTTTCCCCAAACACCCTGAAAACCCTTCCCCCAGGGTCATCCGTCCAGCCTTCCTCGTCCCATCCCAGCATTTTCCTTCCTCCCCCTTTTGGTACCATTCCGGGCCCACAAAATAGACCCTTCCCCCTTCAACTTCCTGAGGGCCCCCCCCCCGTTTCTTACCCTTCCCCTGAGCCATTTTTGGGTTTTTTTCTTTTTGCCCCTGGTGAGCCCCTCGTCCCCCAATCCTCATCCTCTGACCGAATTGGGGATACTACCCGCATCCCCATCATGCCCCTTTTTCCAAACCCCCTCCCTTCCCCCGCCCGCCATCTTCGACCTTCCCATATCCCCGCTAAAAAACCGACGGTATTTTTCCCCCAGTGGGCATTTTTAATCATACCCGGGGGGGGCCACCCCTTCCTCTCCCTTCACCACCCCTTTTAAAACCCCGAATATATCAATTTGGGTGGGATTCCCCTCGCCCCCGATCACCCCCACTCCCAAAATTTACATTTTTAGGGACGTTAGCAAGGGTTTCGCCCTTGCGCCTCCACACTCTCGTAATTTGGTTCTTCGCCACCGTATTAACCACTTTTAATCATTGGCGAAATGAAATCCTCCACCCCCCCGGCCTCGTGACCCATCTAACAAATGACCGGCATTTGGTCTTCCGACACCAACCCTCTCCTCCAGGCCCCTTTACCCTTTCCAATTCCCTATATGGTCCGATTATCGATATTTAAAGTACAGGACCCCAATCCGGGGGCCCCTTGGGCCCCCTTTAACCCCCGCCCTTTTTTGTCCGACCGTTACTCAATTTTTGGGCCGGCGTCCCCCTTCAGTTTTATACTGGGCCCACGTCTCCCCCCTCTTTCCTTTGTAAATTCTCTGCCCCCGGGGAAAAATTACCCACCCCCTTAAATGACGGGTCCGTATGTAGGTATCCAAACCCTCCTTTTCCCACACCCCGTCACCACGCCACCTTGACCCCCCCACTTCACCTGTCCCCTTTTAAGGCCATAACGACCTTTTCATCGCTATATTTTGCGGTTTTCATAGGTAGGACATTTCTTGTCCTCCACACCGTGCCCGTCTTTCCTTCCTGCCCTCATGCAATTCACACCCCTTACCTTTGTCTCTTTGCACCTTGAGACATCGTGCTTCCCTCCACACCGCCTACATGCGATGTCCCTGCCAAGCTCCTACCCATATGGCCGTAGCCTGGCACTTAAAGCACCTAACGACCTCAGAGAAATCCTTCACTCTGCAGCAAAGCCAACCAATGTACACCCCTCCGGTTTTCATAAGGTAAATTTCCCCCTCGGGTTTTACCTCCAGTACCCAGTGGCACCTATCATCACCCTCCTGCTCCTCACCTCACGGCCAACTTGAATTCCTCACGGAATTCCTCCACCGTCACCCCCAACCCTTTTCCAGTTCAGGTGGTGAATCTCCCCGATCACCGCCTCTTTGTCCCTTCCATGGGTACATCGTACACCATTACCTTTGGGCCTTTTCTTCCCAAACCTCTCTGCCACCAGGCCCTTCTCCTTCAGCCCTGGCTGTTGATCAGGCTCCCGCCTGATCCTTGTCGCTCACCACACAACGACACCCTCCCTGGTGTTCTTACATTCCTCACCTTCAGCCCCATCGCCCCTGGGGTCACCGCATCCTTCATCACTTTCCTTATTTTTTTTTGCCCTCTTTGGCCGTGCCCTCCGCCCTCACGTACACCACGTTCTCTTGGCCTCCACTTGGCACCTGTCGAGAGGGGCGGAAGTCCTCCCTTTTCTTCCCCCAAGCTGGAGCAACCGGGGCCGTTCTGCCTGTGCCCCGTTGCCCCCAGCCAGCCTCGACATATCCTTTCCTCGACACCCTTCACTACCTCATCTCTTTCCTCAAGCTTGCCCCTTACTTGACCGTTTCCTCCATAGCCCTAGGGCTATCTCTCTCATTTCCTTCATCGCCGTAGCGATCTCGCATGCCGGAACCCGAGAGTGGCCTGCCCTTCATGTTGGACATGAAGCGCTCCACCTCTCTCAGGTACCCATCGAGCCTCCGCCTCCTCTCACTCTCCGACTCCTCCACCTCCATGTCCCCTCACTGCCCCCCGGCTCTTTCCTCCGCTTCACCCCGGCCCACCTCTCTTACCTTTCCGTCATTCTTAATCTTCCGCTTCCCGGTTTCGTACCTCTCGCTCCCCGTCTCACTTCCGGTGGAGTCACTCCCCCCCGTTTAGGGCTCCCTACCCGGTCACTCGACCCTCCTCTATCCGTCCTCCCTCCGCATCCGTACTTTTGCCCCCTTCCCATTCTTTGCCAAGTCCCATGGCCCCTCCCCACTTCGCTAAATCTCTCATTTTCCTCGCTTTGATCAATTGAATCGCTGCACATCGATAATAACGTTAGTTGTATCCATGTATCAGTTAAAGCAATTGGGTTCGGGGGGCCGTCTCTTGCATCGGACCGCCCCCTCTGGCATGGATGGTGTGCTAATTTGACCGGGTCCCCACCAGCATAACACACTTAGCCAAGGGTTTTTTCTACGGTCTGGGTTTCCCCGAGCTTTCGCCCTGGTTAGAGCCGTGGCCCTAACCTAGACTTATACCCAGGATGTCCCTTCAGCAGTGGTCGTCGTCCGGTTTCAGGTCCCTCCGAGCATGCCGCGCCGACTTTGGGGGAAGGCGGATGCACCTCCCGCCCTTCGCCCCTACTTCCCCGTGAGGACACAGTTACGCAAAAAAACCCACACTTATTCAGGTAATGGGCCCGTCCTCACAGAGTTTCAGCGGTCTGGACCACGTTAGCCTCGCCCACCCAGAGTTCCCCCCGGGAGGGTTGTGCCCGATCACGCGATCAGCCACGACGGGCGCTCTATTGAGCCCCCCCACAGCTTCCCGCGGGCAACTTCAGCAATACCCGTGCTCGTCCCATCCCCCTTCCTTCTTCCAACTGCCGGGGGTCCGATTTTTTCCCCGGGGGGACTGACCAGGCCTCCTAACCCTGGTGTACTGGTGGGCTAGGGTTGCCTTATTCGCCAGCAAGTCTCGTTTTGACAGGAGGACCGACCACATCCTCCCAACCCTGGTATTACTGATGGACTAGGGGTTTCCATATTCACCAGCAGGTCCCGTGTTTTGGCCTCCCGGGGCTGACCCGCCCGTTAGCCTTCCCCTATCGAGGGGTGCCCCTTAGATTTTCGGACCATGTCCGTGCATTCTCTTTTACGGTTGGGTTTTACCAGACCCTCCCAACGTTCCTCTTTTATCCGGGGTTACGACCGGGCTGCTCTTCCCTTCACCCACAGACCTCCCCCGGGTTTGCCTTACGGCTCCCCACGTCACCGGCCCAGCTCAGGGAACAGGCAGAGTTTTTAAAAAAGGGACAGAGGGAATCTCCTCTTTCCTTCCAATATTGAGCGAGATCGGCCTGGGGGGCCACGCTTATGCAGGGGCCCCACACGTTATGTGCCGAGCTAAAATTTTTCATTACTCGCACAAGTAAAAGGTTTCGTAGCCTCTTAAAGAAGTAGCTAATATTCTTTCAACTTGGCTCCATTTAGAGGCCTCAAGCTCAAGCCCTCCCCCATTATTATCCTCCATGATCTTCTACGAGCCTCAACGATTTACCTCCTAAATTATTCTTCCATGGACGAGCGTTATATTCGACCTTCTAATGTTTCTTCTATCCCTTCTTTTTCTGTAACGCCTGCGCAGGCGCTATAGTAGCAGTCCCGTGCTGGGACTGGGTTTGACTCTTTGCCCCTCTTTATCCACAGTCTGACAAGTAATCTAGAGCTGGGGCGGGCTCTCTCTTAGCTCCGTCCTCGACACAATACTCGGTGATATTCCCGAACTGGGACGGGCTCGACTCTTTGCTCCGCCCCTTGACCCCGCCTGATTTTGCTAGTTTCAGAGTCGGAGCCTTCAATTTAGTTGAATTGGACAAGGAGTGAACTGTCAATATTCCACACCAAAGGATGGGGCCTCGAGGTTGGATAGCGGACGATACGTTTGTTTAAACGTTTCGCCGGGTCATCCTGCACCTTGGCTGGCGTCGCTGGCCTTGACGATCAGTATGGTCTCAGGCGGACGGGAACCTCGGGCTCGCCGGAGCTAGCCCCCGCCACATTTGATTCGATTACTAACCGTCCACTTTCCTTTGATGAAGTGGGAGAACAATTCACTTTGACCAGCAGATCGATCCTAAGGCTACGCCTTTGTTCTACACTTAGTTTCCACGGCGGTACCCTCCCTCGGCTCCGCTTCGTGTACCGTCTTGGTACGCACCCACCTGTCTACCTTGGTGCCCCATGGCATACTCCGTCGGCTGCTCATCTGGTACCCCCTTGGTGCGCCCCTTCTGGTCTACTCTCGGGACCCAAACCCGGTATGCCCCCGGGCCATTTGGACCGCACCCGTGCGGAGTGCGTGAGACGGGAGACTTGGCGCTAACTCTACCTTCAGAGCTTGCGGCCTGGTATAGGAAGAGTCATCAGGTGTCGTATCTAGGCGGGCTAGGCTAAACCTAGTCACTAGCTAGGGTCCCTAGCTGTAGGGCCATTAGAACGTCCTATATACTGTTTTGTGGTGAACCTTTAGCTGCTCAAGCTCACGGCGGACTTGTTGACAGGGAAAACAGAGCCAGGCCCCCTGTATTCTCTGAACTAAGGGCAGGTTCATATTACCTATTATGGTACTTAGGGTTATAGGATTAGATAGCCTACTTATTCGTGAAACCTAAGATGTGTGCGCGCGTAATATTATTCTTTTTTTGTGTTAGTTAGCATTAGGTGAGTAATCCGGTTGCCCAGGTTATAGGAGCAACTT
Organism: Timema cristinae; assembly: GCA_039000515.1. Classification (NCBI taxonomy): domain Eukaryota; kingdom Metazoa; phylum Arthropoda; class Insecta; order Phasmatodea; family Timematidae; genus Timema; species Timema cristinae. The sequence continues at coordinate 11,459 of JBCFYV010001728.1, forward strand.
CGTGTTATTATTATTATTATTAGTTTTATTACACTGATGCTTTTTGGGTACCTATGGGATTGTACAGAGGTTATGTGTGTGAACAGCTATCTGCTTTCATATGGGAGCGCCGGGTATTGATTAAGGGCCTAATTAGGTCAGTCGCCTTTAGCCGCAGGCCGCTGTTAGCTGTTGTTCTGGTGTATTGGTGGGGTCACTCCTTTAGAGTGCACCATGTTAGTGCTTGGCTGTAATGGCTCACACAGTTCTTTAATGTTAGATCCATTTAAAGGGGATTCTAAGCCACCTTCTTGTGGACTTAGTGACTAGTGTATTGTATAACCTTCTGAATAAGCTTTGATTATTATTCTTAGTTTACCGCTTCCCACGTATGGATTCCTAATTTGATTGTTTTATTCTTGTAATTCAGGATTGTCGACGGCTCCCCCATGGGGCTGTGGGGTAGGATGTTCACCACATACTCCCAATTTCTCTTACTGCTGATCGAGACCGTTTAAAGGCCTGTCAAAGAGATATTGAGAATGCAGCATTGTTGCTTGACATCATTGCCCCTTGGCTATTAGACTACCATAATCCTGTAATACTCTGCCTTCAGCCATTCTGTTATTTTTTGGTTCCTTGTCAATAAGATGTATGCTATAATAATTATTTTTTGTCCCTTTTAAATAAATTTTATGCTATTATTGTATTTTATGCTATGTTTAATTGCAACCCTTCCTTAGATTCCTGTCGCGGAGGGTGCAGTTAACGATATACTTGCGAAAGTTTAGGCTTGCACCAGTATGCATGACGCCCGTATAGACCACACACGGCTCAAGTTTACTTGTAACGATATCATTTCTGTTAAAGTGAACGTCCAGGTGTGTTGTGTTGCGCAATAATGGCATCCATTGATGACGCTTTGGCAATAGTTGGCTTAATATTTTCTACAAAAAAAAACCAGAAAAGACTTAAAATAAACCGAACTGTATGGTGTAAAGACTGGTTAATGAAAAGAGAGCATTATTCGCACATCAACTTATTAACTAATTGAAATTTGCACCCAAAGACTGGCATAACTAATTGCACATGGACGAAGAAACTTATTTGAAGCTTCTGTCGATGGTTACGCCGTTTATTCAAAAGCGAGATACTGTTATGCGACAAGTCATATCACCACACGAAATATTGACAGCAACGCTAAGGCTCCTCGCAACTGGGAGGAGTTACAAAGACCTGAAGTTTACAACAATGATATCACCTCAGGCGTTGGGTGTGATTATTCCAGAAACATGTAACGTGATATACAAAGTACTGCGGAAATAATATTTCAAGGTGAGTAAAAACACTTCAGATTTATTCACAATGTTTATTGAACATCATTAAATCTAGATACAAATGCCCCGGTTGATTGTTCTGGAATAGATAATTGCACTACAGTATCTTCACTTGAATCTTGTGAGTCTGTGTTGTACTGCACTGAAGACGTGGAAGGATAATAATATTCTTGCTGGTGTTTTGGAGGACTGGGAGTTAGGGTTGCGCGAATGAACTGTTGTTGCTGGTGTGTTGGAGGACTGGGAGTTGGATTTGCAAGAAAGAACTGTTGTGGCTGGTGTGTTCGAGGACTGGGGGTTGGTGTTGCATGGAACTCTCTTTGTGGGAGCATCAAGTTGCCCATTTCCGCTTGAAATAGTGTGTCATTTATGATTTTTTCGGCAATCAGTCTTTGCTGTTTCGATAGATCGCGCAATTTCATTGCGACATTTTTGCCAAAAATGTCAAATCGATTGTCCTTCACCAAAGGACTTTTGAAATGCTCGTCAACGGATTGTAATACTTCGTTAGACAAATCAGTCAAATCTGATGAATAACTCATAGTTTTTTCTTTTGGGAGGTCTAGGGTGACTTGATGTTTGTGTAACGATGTTACAACCAATAACAACATCGAAAACTGAGATTTACAAGTTAAGCCGCGACCAACTGCTGTCTGAACTCGAGTCCAGGGAAGTCCACGTACCACCCAACGCGACGATGGGTGAGTTACGCTCTCTTCTCTCTGAACTGTTGAGTGAGGTTGGGGAGGCTTCGTTCGGCCTTGGTATGGCCGAGGATGCGAGTGGAAAACCCCTTGCCCCTTCCCACGCTGCCCCGTCCGTGCCTGTAGGTTATTCTAAATGTCAGAGCAAGGTTTTAATTGAAATTCTAGGGCGTATCCCTGTATGTGATGGGCAAAACCATACTGCTCTGTTTAATTTCTTAGTAGAAGTGAATAGAGCTTCATGTCTTAAACTTGTAAACGGACCATAGCTCAGCAGCCGACAGGTCGTCGGCTAAGTTGGCATTGAAGTGGAATGGACCATGGTTGATCGACAGAATCCTAACTCCCGTCTCAGTCCTTCTGAGGGAGGTAGCAGACCCAACTTTAACACGACGAGCCCATGCCAGCCACTTAAAGGCAGTGCTACAATGAGTCAGTGCCCTGTCCCCTATGGTTAGTGATGTAGTGAAGTTAATCGTTCGTTATCGTTTGTTTGGGCACTTTATTCGTGTTTTTTTTTTTGTCAATTTAGTATAAAAGGGGTGCCCCTCCCGGTAACATTTACTTTATAGGACAGTGTTATGTGTAATGTCATATTGTTTAACTGTGGCGTCTGGAACTTGCTAACAATCAAGAGTGCGCGTGTGCGTCATCCGAATATAAAGAAGAAAAAGGGGAACATTTTCGCGGGTTGGGTGCACCCGATTGGGCTCTAGTACAATGGACCATGCAAGGATGAGTATGAACTTTGTATTGTGGTATATGTTCTATATGTTCTGTTTTGTTCTCAGAGAGGTCTTCCCCTTCCTCCCTCCCTCCCCTCCCCTCTCCTTCTCTGCGACTCTGAGAAGTACTGGACCTATCTTGGGCTGGACGAAGAAGACCGGGAGTTACATGGAAGATATGGGCTGGCTGCGATGGGTCATCGGGAACAGGGATGACAGGAGTGTCGTGTGGCATGATTGGTGTGCTCCAACAAGGCACGGAGAGAGTAAGCAATCGACTACAATGAGAAGCCGTGGAGATCAATGACTTGCCGACCGGATCAAGTTCAGAGGGCCTCCGGTGAGGGCTCAAGTCTTCTCTCCACCCAAATATTTCAAGACTGAAGACGACGGGGATGGCGGCTCCTTGTCGTTCCGCTCGAGTCATCCCCCCTGCTGGGGGGAGGGGGGTGTGTTTGTAACGATTTTACAACCAATAACAACATCTAACGCATACCGACCAGTAATATGGGATTACAACACTCACCACCACCGGCCTGGCTTCTCTCCGTCTGATAGAGCACTAGCACACTAAGACATCCTCTCCAGTGGATTGAACAATATCGACTGAAACGAGACGCTGGTCAGCGCCTCGCTCGTCATCGAAGCCCGGCCCACAACAAACAAGGACTTAACTTGACCAAGGTCGTTTCCGGTTCCACTATCTGGAAGGTTCTGTAAACTTCGAGTGGTTACTGGACTGACCGCTAAGCTTCGAGAGCGCTAGTCTTCTCCCTTCCTTTTGTTCTTTGTTTCCACCCTGCTTTCCCCCTCCTCTGGGAACATTTGTAGGCTGTATTCACTATATAATGGCTAGTATTGTTTACCTCGTCACTCATTGTATCACTGGCTTGCACAAAGGTGAGGGCGCCGATATAAACTAGGAAGCTTTAGTCAAAATTCTGTTCTGATGTAAATAATGGGGAGGGATTTTTTTTTTTTTTTTTTCAAAATTGTTGTTTGGGCTTACTTGAGAAATGTCTTTTTCATCGATTTTAGAACGAGAAGATCTTGGCGTTCCTTGATCGTCATCCAGAAATTTAATCAGATCGTAATACCATAATGTGGGCTCATAAACATCATTGGTGCCTGCTCCAGATCGTGTAGACTCTTCTATCTTTTTCTTTTCGGTAATTCGTACGTAGGCCATTAATTTTTTTTAACAATCATATCACGGTCAGCGCTAGGTTAAATTTTTTAAAATTGTTCGATTAATTTATTATAAGCAGCTGTTTTTTTTTATCCCTATTGTGATAGTCTTTGTTTTTTATTTGCCAAATACACGGTTCACTTCTGTAAATATTTATAAATTCCTCCAAATTCTCTCGAACTCCACGTCTCTCACTCGACATTTTGGCGCGAAACCGACCGCAGAACGTGCGTACAATCAGGCGGCTAATACCACTGAATAGAGATGTGTCAATACTGGTGTACATTCCCGATACTGGTATCGTTAACTGTAATATAGCCACGCGCACTCTCCTTGTGCAGCGCTCAGCCCACACCCCCCGATCAACTCACCATCAAACTAAGTATCCAAGCAGACCTATTCGAAGCACCAATAGAGCCAGGGGGGCCATCCCCCCTTGGAAAAAGGAGCATTGGGGGGCAGGGGGTAAGCTGCATTGCCTTGTGCTTTGATATCTGATGCTACTGTCACCATTTGCCCACGCTCTGGTGAGGTAATAGCACCATCCTGTTTCATACCCTTCTGTGCAACAATTTCGTTTGGACGCAAAACTGTTGATATACCTGTCTCATCCATATTCCAAATTCGAGCTGCTCTAAAAGCATGACGCGATAAAACCTCAGATAATTTACCAAATAAATACTCAATATTGGTCTTGTTAAAACTGGTTGCTCTGGCCAAACTGGTGGGCTCTGGCTGACGCAGCGACAACTAAAAATTACGCTTAAGAAAACCAGTGAACCAATCAACTCCAGCCTTTTCGTTTTCAGCCCAAGATGGAGGAATCTTGACACTGTATTTCAAAGCACGCTGATAAGCAAGCTTTCATACATCAAAGGAGGTGAGACCAAACATAATTTCACTGGAAAGAAGAACATAAACTTTTAAAATGTTTTCTTGTGCATCACTAAATATTTGTCGTGGTTTTGAATATCCTCAGGAGGGAAATAATTTCCTCTGTTCTTTGCTCAACATTGTCTTTTTTTTTAGGTTAGTTATATATCTTGATAATGTGGAATAATGAATGTTGAATTGTAGTGCTATCTTTTTACAGGAAAAGTATTTGTGACCATATTTTTCTATAACCAACTTAGCACAGCCCTTAACATAATATTGTTTGGTGTCTGCCCTTTATCTGTTCTTCTCGGACGTGTTCTCATATTGAAATCTGAAAATTATTGTAAATAAAAATAAAATAAAATGTGTAGGGTACTTTTTAACTGTACGGTCAAATAGGATGAAGATGACCACAATCGTGAAGTTAATCAAGTTGGTTTATTTTGCTTACTTTTACTATTAATTAATTACTTACAAAATTCATAAACATATATCTGTGGAGAAATATTAAAAAAACTTTTAATATCAGGAGTGTTTGCAACCAACTTTTCCTTATCAACTTCACCCCAACCCTTATAAAAACTATTTAAAAAAATAAAATTGATGTTTGGTCACTTTCACCCCATTTGGAGTGAAAGTGACCAAAATATAATTATATATATATGTTTTGGACCTAAAAATAGTTAAGATGTGTATTTATATATTTGAAACCAAGAATAATATAATATTGTTTTAATTTTCAATAATTTGATTTGTTTTAAAGTTATTTAAAGTTGAAAATTGGTCACCTTCACTCCATTTGACAGTAACACCTTATAATTTCTGTTCGAACTGTCAGCGATTTAAGGCACCAGATGGGAGTGAATTTAAAAAAAAAATAGCCTACTCTACTTAGTGATATGAGAAGTAGGCCTATTTTATATACCTTTATTAGCAAATAACAACAAAACTTATCATTAATTACGAATGTATTTTTACGTTATTTATTACTATTTGGTTCCTTTTTGGTAATACTCATTTGGGTAAGCTATAAAGAAAGTAATTTTCATTCCGTATAACAATAAGTTGTTACTAATCAAATTTACATTTTGACCTCAAATAAAATAATGTTAAATTTTTCTCATCCCTGCGGAGTAAGTTGCAACACTTGTTGAAACTAGCCTCACACCACTTTATCGTCATATAAGCATTAAAATGGCGTCTAATTTTAATTTGTACTTATAAACTTTGGCGGTGACCTGGTGGTCTAGGGGTAAGGTGTCAGACTTCTATGCTGGCGGCCGGGGTTCAATCCTCGGTCCCGGCAAAGATTTATCTGATTACCAAACCCTTCCTTCACCTCTGACAAGACATCTTGTGAATGTGGGGAATGCCAGGCCGCCACCGTGGTTCGGATTCCACGATAAACTGTAGGTCCTTCATTTCATCTCACAATCACCCTACCATTACACATTAGCGTAAGTGCGTATAACCCGAACGGGTAGTAAGACGCGGTGCTAATAATAATAATAATAATATAAACTTTGGTGCTAAATAAACGCCAAAAGAACGTTTTATCTAATGATAATGGACGGAAATATATATAAAACTCCTAACATAACAAAAATCAAATTTTAGATGATCATAAAATACTTACTCAGCACACACAACAGAAATTTAACTGTAAATCACGAATGAAATAAATACGTGCGTCCTCGCGTGCTTGGGTGCTTGGTTGAATCGACTACTGTAGTGCAATAATCTCTCGCAGTGCCGCGCTCTATGTCACAATAGTTCTCTAAATAAACGCTGTGTTGCAACTAGCCCCTTTCTCCCCTATATATTAAATTAAAACATCATAGATTTTTCATTTAACTTAAATTTTAAACAAACAATGTGTTTAAACGTAGATTAAGTATGCTATGTCAGAAGTCGGTAAAATTCCTATTCACTGATACCTTATTCATCGCTGTAGACTTTAGAGTAAAGTGGGGCAAGAGGACGCACTTATCATTTAAGCACGTGTATAAGTTAAAAACATATGTTAAATTATGTCAACTTATCTTATTGAAAAATCCATTTCCTTGACTTATAAACCAGTTGGGAAACAATTTTAAAGGTTATTTAACATAAGTCACACATGACTTCACCTGACCTTTCATAAATAGAACAAGTTTCATGTCACCATTCTTTGCAACTCTTGCATTGCACCCAGTCTTCTAGAGGTGGATCTTCGTACTTTTCTTCGCAGCCGGGGCAGAAAATATATCCATCAACTTTTGATTTTGTTGTTTTTATTCTTTTTGACAGATACATAATTGGAGTAGGGGAGACTGGGGCATGTTGACGACGTTAAACAAGAATTACTGATATAAATAGTTGTAATCCATATATCAAAGTGAGTATTTTTTTTATCTTTAAGAGAATTTCATTGATTAACTTTTCCGCACTAAAATTTATTATAAAATACATTTGTTTAGTTGTAAAAAAATTTAAATGACAGCACTACAGATTCATCAGCTTGCCCCAATGCTGGGGCGAGTTAACGCACCTATTGGGGTATGATGACGAATTAGAAGGTTCATGCATTAAATATGATATAAAAACATGTTCTTATATTAATATAAAATTACACATTTAAATACCAAATAATTTCAAAATTACCTATCTGATTAAAATGTTATTCATTGACTTTAACTATTGACTAATAGTATAAGAAAAAAAGCAATCCACACACCACGTGGAATTTAATATTTAGGTGTTGCGAAAAAATATAACTGAAGAAATCAATAACCATTATTTAGGCCATAAGAAGAAATTATATTTTTAATACTAACAATAGTCACACTTAAACTGGTCATATCCTTCATAGCTAGAACAGTCCTCATGCCACCATTGTCCACAAGCTCCACACTTCACCCAATCTTCATTAGGAGGGTCAACAAGCTCTTCTTCACATCCTGGACACAGTATAACTTGTGTTTTCTTGAGCTTCCTTTGTTTTTTGTAATAACTTCTTTGCAGCTGTTTTGGCATCCCTTTCTTCCTTCCTTTTTAATTTATTTACCTTTTCTTGTTCTTTTTCCACGAGAATATCTTTGACAGGCGTGCTTGTTAGAACAGATGCTGTTACAACTGGCCGCTTCCTTTTCATAGATCTACTTGCTCGTGGCAACGGTTTAATATAGTTGAGAATAACTTGTGCTTTAGTAGGAATTGATGTTTGCACAGTTATATTTTCATTCGACTCGGAACCACGAGCAGGAGCCTCTGCTTGAACATGAAAAGCCTCTGGTTGGTCTTTCTGCTGGGATGTTCCAGTTTGTGGAATATTTGTTTGTGGGGGGGTGATCATTTTCATCTGCAACTTCCTGGGGTCCATTGCAAACCAAAGTTGGTTCATCATGGGAAGGTCCTGCTTGAGGAAGATCTCGTTCAGTTGTTGCTGAAGGTGCAAAATCCTCTTCATCAAAAATTTGTGGATTGTATGGCTCAATTCCGCAAGCTTCGAAACCCTTTATTGCGTTGGCTACTGTCGCTGCCCTCAAATATGCCGTGCCAAAAAGCTGACCTACATTTCTGTCACCTATTGCTTGACCAGGATAGGACACCATGCAATTATCGCATGCTTGACTATAGAATGTCTTGAGAGGCCCAAAAAATGATACATCCAATGGTTGGAGTCGATGAATTATGTAGGGTGGGAACCCAACCATCACAATATGGTTTTCAGGGCAGAAATTAATAGCTAGTAATGAAACATGAGAAGCATGGTTGTCAACAAGAAGTAAAATAGGCATATTCTCTGATGGCCTTGCATGATTAGTAAAGTGCTGAAGGTAGGAAACAAATAACTCTGAATTCATCCAACCGGTTTCGCTAGCATGGCCTTCAGAACCAGGAGGCAAATGATCCAGCAACTCTGGCCTCATTCTCTTTCTGGGGAATATAAGAAATGGTGGAACATACACTCCAGTTGCACTGGCGCTGCACACAACTGTTACATTTTTTCCCTCTTTCTACAGAAACAACCTTAGAGACCCTTTTTGTGCTTTTGGGTCAAATTATTTTTGGAAGTTTGGTAGGGACTGTAGACAAGCCTGATTCATCAGCATTAAATATTTGACAGGAAGAAAACTCATACTTTAATATAACCTCTTTCAGCAGATCAAAGAATTTGTTTACTTGCACTGGATTAAAACCTATTGTTCGTCCAATCGAAGTTGCTTCAGGGGCCCTCATAGAGAAATTGAATGTCTTCATGAAACTGCTAACCCAGTCTTCGCCAGCCATTTGTGTATCTCTGTTGAATGGGTGATTAAGGCTACATGCTTCTGCAAACTGGAAAACAAGCTTCCGGCACTGTATCTTCGTCAAGCCAAAAAGCCTTCGATCAATTTCTGTTAGATAGGTTTTGAGTTGTTCAAGCTGTTCTTCACTAAAAATCTTCCTGAATCCCCCTTCATGGACGAGAAGCTTCTGAAATGCAAAAACCACCCCTATTAATAGGCCAACTGCAATGTTAATGAAAACTGCATAGCCTATAGTGCATAATGGGCAGGATTATGTGTAGCCTACCATTTAATAATACCAGTATAAAGAGCAGTGATGTGCTATTCATTTGAAAATAGCACCACGTCCCAAACCAGCTGATTAATGTCACATTAAGATAAGGGTTGAGATGAGGATTGAGCGAGGATAAAATTAAAGAAAGAAAACAGGAGTGCCTCATAGGTCTCCAGCGTGATGGCAGCATCCATAATTATGATATTATTACTACTATATAGTTTTATAAAATATATTATCAGTCTATTTTAATGAGCATGGTTTGCAGAATAAAGTATATATTGCTAAATAATGTTTTGGGACATTAATTTGTCGGATTCTGATAACTTGTATCTTGAAAATTTACTTTAACAAAAAATACAATGAAAAAACAAGAAAAACACGTGTAAGAGTATCGCACTTCCTTAATCAAGACGATAATATTAACATCAGATCCATAAAGATAGCAAATAATTTTAGAACTAATACCTCAGGATATGTTTTCAGATACCTTCTGAGTGTCACTTCGGGAATTTCATACGTAGTAGCAGCCATGTTACAGGATATTTGTTCTTCCCTCACAGCATGCATTGCTGTTATCATTTTAGCATCGTCCCAATTTCTTGAATCGGTCTTCCTGACCCATGTTCTCACCATCTGCAGAGGACATTTACATTTTTAATAGTGCATTGCATGCCAATAACAATGCTACCATTAAAATAACGTTGTAGTGTGTTACTTTGAGATATATTTCTAAAACCCACATTATTTAGCCTACTTTTAGTAATGTTCATATTAATTAACTCTAACACTTGCAGGTTTCTCGATATATGGGCATACTTTTATAGTTTTATAAAATTGGAGCAAGATGACGAATTCGTTAACCTACCCCCGCCATCTTGCCCCGGATTACATTATTTCAATAACTTGCATAAAAAGCTTAAACCAAAATTTATATCTATAATAACTATTGCCTGTATAAATTACTAATATAACACACAATCGCTAATAGCATAGAACAAACAAGAAACATTTTTTACAACTGAACAAGAGCTTATCGAACTTACCTTCAATTTCACTGTGAGGGTTCGGCAACACAACTTCATCTCTGCACAGCTACTCTGACTGAATGGAAATTTTCGTTGCTGCTAGCTTATAGCAGCCAAGGGGTGTGGTCAAGGTTACAGGATAGCCAACCTTCTCTCGGCATCACATACGGCGCAAATTGCAATTCGTCATCTTGCCCCGTTCGTCAACATGCCCCGGTCTCCCCTATTAATTTTAGATCTGAACAATGATTTCCTAGCTTTAGCAATAGCATTTTTACCTTCTTTTTTAATCATTAAACTATTTTTAAATTGTGTCCTTGTTATGATTTGAGATTTTTGCCCTCTCTGTCTTCTATTTTGATTTTCTGTTCTTTTAGGGAATGGTATCAGGTCTACTGGATAGGTCCGTTTGTTGTTGAGGTACTAATACAGAGTTTAAAGAGATCAATGGTTTATGGTTTCTTGTGTCAACCACAAGTGTTGATGGCTGAGGATCTGTTGTGGCAGCTGAAGATGTTGATGGTTGAGAATATATCTCGTATCAGCTGAAGATGTTGATGGTTGAGAATCTATTTTAACATCCGAAGATGTTGATGGCTTAGTCTCATTATTGCAGTAAACAGATCTTCAAAATTCCTTCCTGTTGCAAGGTATCGCAATGTTAATGCTAATCTCTCTACAACCGATAAAGAGTTCCTCATATGTTTGTATTTCTTTAGTAAAAAGGGCTTTAGCATTTGTAGTAACCCAATGAAAGTGGTTTCATCCATTCGAAAGTAATCTTCTATATCTGTGAGTTGGATTTCTCGTAAAAGATTGATGAGAATATAGTTCCTGTTTTTTCAACCTATGTCTAACACAACGTTTACGTGCAACAGTTCTTTTAGTACTAAATGCTAATAATATTGCAAGACACGCCTTTTTTTAATGATCCATTACTCTCGGCAACTAAAAAATACCTACACTCAACCAACTTTATTAAATACTGAGCTAGAAATATTTTCAGTAATATTGATTATGCAAGGTCTGAAAAATATTGTCACTGCTACTGACCGTGTAAGGTTCCTATTACTGTCCCCAGCACCCGACAATAGTGATGTCTTCTACACGGTTAGTATTAAGGTGCGGCGCCACAGCCACCGGACTGGACTTTACTTGACATGACTGGAGTCCAGTGTGATTTTCCATACAATGTTTATTTATTGTCTAGGCGCCACTGCGACCAGACTCGACTGGACTTGACATAATCTGCCGACCGGAGTCAGGTCGTGTACGGTCCCAATTGGAAAACTAACTTGAGTCCGTTTCCCCCACCACTCTTTAACAACACTATCTCCAGCACGTGAACAGTTGTTTACATACCGTACGTCTACCATTTTCATATTAAACATTTTATTTAAAGTACAAATTTAAAGTATTTATAATTTTATTTAAAGTGTCTCTATATTATTATTAAAAATAAGTTCTCGAATAATAAAACTTGATTTTATAAACAGTTCTAATATTATTAAAACAATTTTAAAATGTCTTTGGAAGAGCAACTTGTAGAGACAGTCCGAGAGCACAGTGTATTGTATGACACAAGTAACAAGAATTTTTGCAACGCCAGGATGAAAAACAAAATTTGGGATGAAATAGCAGCTAGACTGAACATTAAATCAGGCGAGTGAAATCTAATTTGTATAACTTAAATTTTTATTTATATTTTGTATAGTAAAATAATTTTTCATAAAATACTTGTAAAAAGAATCATCATTTTACTTTGCTTGCTTTAGTAACATGCATAATCTGAACAATTTGGTATAATCTATGGTCTTCCAATACGATGACATGTTTATGTGATGTTACACCATCTTCAAATCTTATTTATAATAAAGATAATTAATTTAATTCATACTAACGTAAAGTTTGTGAAATTTTGAGATGTTATTTGGAAGAAACTTTTTGTGGGATGATCCAAATAACATCTTAAAATTTCACAAACTTTACGATAGTATGAATTTAAATTAGTCATCTTTATTATAAATAAGATTTGAAGATGGTGTAACATCACCTAAACATGTCATTGTAGTGGAAGACCATAGCTTATACCAAATAAGGAAAAGGGAATAAATAACAACCAAGAAAATATAACTTTAACATTTATTACTCCTAACTAAATAATTATGAACATTATTAAAAATATAAATTACATGAGAGAAAATGAGCTTATTACAATGTTGAAAAAAATAGAGTTTACTATAGCTATGATTTACAGTTTTTTATTTTTCGGGAAGTTTGACTCAAATTTTGTCCCACTGCCAAGGTACTTCACCATATTCTGAAATGAAGTAAGACAAAAACGCCTCTCTAACTTCAAAAGCTTCTCTCTTACTTTTTGAAGGTACACCTTTAAGACGCATCATACTATAATTATTTGCTGCATTCATATCAACCCCAGTTTCGATCATGTTTGTGGTCATGAGGTAGTTATGGAGAACACAAGTGGCCTTAACCACCTTATCAACTAAATTTACAGAAATTTCAAACGGTTTGTAATAAACCCTCCAACGAGCAGCTAAAATGCCAAATGCATTCTCCACTACTCTTCTTGCCCGTGATAATCTGTAATTGTACACTGATCGTTCCCTGTTTAACTTATTTCCTGGATAAGGGCGCATAACATGATTTAATAGAGGAAAAGCTTCATCGGCAACAGCAACGTAGGGCATATCTCTCCCTCCTTCGTACAAAGGCTCATCTGGTGGCAAATTATTTCCCTTTTCTAAGCGAAATCCAATAAAAGAGTTTGAAAAAATTCCACCATCACTAAAACGCCCTTTAGAACCAACATCGATCATAATGAACTTATAATTTGCATCTACCATTGCTAATAAAACTATAGAAAAGGTTTTCTTGTAATTAAAATAATCTGACCCAGAATTTGGAGGAGCTTTAATTTGTACGTGCTTTCCATCTAATGCACCAAAACAATGATCAAAGTTCCATTTATTTTTAAACTCGTCAGCAAAAAATTTCAATTGCTCAGCTGTAGGATCTGGCATTTGCAAAAGTTGCAATCGATTCCATATTGCACCGCAAACGTCATTGACAATACGTGATACGCTTCTGTGACCAAGCCGGTAACTGTATTCCATTGACTTGAATGAATTCCCTGTGGCCAAATACCTGAAAGATATTTACATTTCAGTTAATTAATATTAATCAAAAATAAGATTCATTCATCAGTAATAAGATTATGATTCGTCACTAATAAGATTATGATTTATCACTAATAAAATTATTATTAATCAATAATAAGATTATTTTTATTCATCAATAAGGAAAATTAAGAAGTTCGTTATTTTTTGTTTGTTTTTTGTAGGGGATGAAGCAAAGAATGCTTGGATTAAATTACGAGATGCCTACAGAAGTAGTTTAAAACGCATGAAATCATCAAGAAGTGGATCTGAAGCTACTTTTTCGAAGGCTTGGAAATACAGTGAACAAATGTCCTTCCTGCAACCATACATGAAAGATAGACCCAGACATACAAACGAACGAGCGGAAATAAATGAATTCATGAGTCCTTGTGAGAACATTGACAGCGAAAACAGCCAGCCGCAATGTGAAGAGGAAACTGTATGTAATGAGGTTCTTGTGAAAAAATCGAAAAAAGTGAAACCTGATCCTACCCTTGACTTTCTTCGAGAGCAGGCAAGTATTAGAGAGGCAGAAAGAAAGAGAAGAGAAGAGCTGCGACGTGATTTGGTCCCAAAAGATGGTCTGAAACTATTTTTTGATTCGATGTATGAAGCAACGAAACAGCTAAGTCCAGACCTGCAGAAGTCAGTCAAGCGGAAATTATTTGCGATTGTGTCGGAAGCAGAAGATGTAATGGAAAGATATTCATACATTTCTCTTGAAGTACCTCAGGGACAGTCACCAGCAAGCACTTACACAAATACTTCAGCAGAAAATGATTTTACTTTCCAACCTGGAAGAAACAGTAACTAAACGTCATTCGGGAAAGTCTTTAAACTTATGGATGAGATTTTACAGTAATTTTCTAAAAGCACATTAATTTTTTTTTTTTCCCTTTTTTAATAATACTATACACATCAGAAAGGTTCAATAATTTTGTATGCTTAGCTACTTGCCTTTAATATCTTTACCTTATTACCATAGCTAAGATTTAATCATAATTATTTTGTAATTTTTATTTACTAGAATTTATTAAATAAAAAACTTGATTATATGACTGCAGTGCTAGATTTATTTTAATATTGCGTTGCTTTTTTTAATGGGTGGGGCCCTAATATATAAAAAATATTTGCAATAAAGCTTTATTTATTCTTAGCTACGCACTTTAAATCGTAAATCTGAAGATGAATGGTAACATATGAAATTTGCTCTTATTTTATGAACAAAGTTGAACTTTTTTGATTATAAGATTGCTAAAATTAATTTACTTTATCATTGTAGATATTTTATAATTTCTTACCTTAAACAGACGGCAAGTTTCTCTTCAGTACTGATTGGTTTACGCCAGTTTGTCTCTTGTTTTTGAATGTCTGTAGCGATTAAATCATGAATATATTTGAAATCGGATTTGGTTAGTCGAAAGTAGTTTTTAAACTGCTCAGCTGTCAAAGACTTTATTAACGTATGAAACTCGCCTAGCTCATTTCTTTCTTTCACATATGTATTTATCCATGTTCTCTTCCTTTTCGATAGCAATAATGCACAGCAATCCAAAAAATCTTCATCTGAATCGGATTCAGAACTTAAATCCAATAACTGCTGCCCGGAATTCATATTATGCTGAGAGAAATGCAGAATAAACTGAGATGTTTTAGACTACACAGTCAACTCAAGTCTGTTCGCTGTGGCGCATATCTGCATTAGTCCGGTCATGTCAAGTTAAGTCCAGTCCGGTGGCTGTGGCGCCCTACCTTTACTGTCACTATCCCCACAACCAGGCGCGGATCCAGAAAATTTTCATAGGGGGGTCATGCTAATTATAAATAACATAACTACTACTACTACTACTACTACTACTACTACTACTACTACTACTACTACTAATAATAATAATAATAATAATAATAATAATAGTAATTAATAATAATAATAATAATAACTATAAATCCTATACAAAACATTGTTCAAACGTACCTCATATTTTATAAATGCATTAATTGCATTTTCCTCTTATTCTTTTGAGCAAATTTCTCCAAAACTTCATCAGGATGAACTTCTATGTTTCGATGAATATTTAACATGGCCAAACCATTTAATCGTTTCTCATCCATATTTGACCTAAGTATGTCTTTAACCTTCTTAGGGTAGAAAATGATCTCTCACTAGTGCAAGTAGTCACGGGAAGAACAGACAAAATGTGGAGAAGAACTTTAATGTTTGGGTAAAAACCATCTGAAGCATGCATTAAGCTGTCAACCGCACTAGATGGACAGTCTGCCTTAGATTTATGTTTCCAGCGTTGTTGCCACAAGTCAATCTCTCCACGAAGTTCTGACGAAGTCCCAGGAAGGTCATTAGCATATGTTTGAGCTGCTTGTAATAAAATTTCATTGTCTTGGTTGGCAAATGCTGGTATTAAACCGTATAATGTGATAATATTATTATGTCCAGTTGATGAAAATCTAGTTAACAATTCAGAAATAAGATAGTCCACAAATGGCAGGTAAACATTTAGTCTATAATATTCCTCAGGACTATATGCAGCAACATTTGGCCCATGAGTTTGTGTCCGAGAGGTCCTTGGTATAGTGATGTCAATTTCATGTTTTACAGCCAAATTCACCGATTCATTATAGACCTCTGTATATTTATTAGGGTTATTCCGATAATCTTTCAATGTCTCTAAAACATTTGCTACCATATTATAGAAGTTTTTCAGGTCTAACGAAGGGTTTTGAAGCTGACGAGACAACGTGACTGTTAGACTGAAGATAAATGAAACAATATGCAGACTTATAATAAAGTCAAACCTGAGAATTGAGGTGAGTAAAAGTGCTGACTTTGATGATGGTGCTTCCACATCAAATACTTGTAGGAAACATACAACTGCATCAAAAACATGTAAGAATTGTAAAAATGCATCGTGTCGTTCTACCCAACGCGTCTCACAAAGCGTTTTGAGTTTGCACTTTGTTTCTTCAGGATATTGTTCATGTAGTTTTGCTTTCATTAAAGCTGTTCGTTTACTGGAATCTCTTACTTCATTTGTTACGTTGCTGACCACAGCAATAGCGTTCCTTACACTTGTTAGAGAACATGCTTTAGAAATGGACAGATTTAGTTTGTGAGAAGCACAGTGCATATATATAGCAAGAAGCTGCTTTTCCCTAATACGAGCTTGCACACCTTTGATTTTACCAGACATGTTAGACCCTCCATCGTATCCTTGACCACGCAGGTTCTCAATTTTAAGTCCCAAATTGTTTAATTTTTCAAGAAGTAAGTTTGTGAGAGCCTCGCCACTGAGATTTCTCGCTTCCACAAAACCTAAGAAATCTTCTCGAATTTTGAGTGAAAGTATGTCCAGAAATCTAACACAAAGACTCATCTGTTCAACTGTTCCAACATCCGTTGTTTCATCTGCTAGTACCGAAAAAAAATTGCCCTGCTTTAATAGACTTAACAATTTTACTAAGGATAACCTCTCCACAAGCTTCAATTAATTCGTTCTGAGTTGTTTTACTAATAAATGTTGCATTTTTGGGTGCTGTTTTTATGTGATTCCCCCCTG
The DNA here is from genome assembly GCA_039000515.1 of Timema cristinae. NCBI lineage: Eukaryota > Metazoa > Arthropoda > Insecta > Phasmatodea > Timematidae > Timema > Timema cristinae. The sequence continues at coordinate 28,596 of JBCFYV010001728.1, forward strand.
CGGGACGGGGTTTAGAATAGTCCCGCAGTAACCCCTGCTTGTCGTAAGAGGCGACTAAAAGGGGAGGCTTCTGTGCAGGACGTACCTCGTGTGGGACAAACCTATCCTATATCTATCCTTTCACATCTTTCTTCTTCCTTCACATTCCACCTTTTTTTCACTCTTCCCCCTTCGCTTTATCTATCCTTACATTTCTTCCTTTCCCCCACCGTTCATCCTGCACAGAGGCCTTTGGCCTTTCCGTTGACGACCTTGGCAACTAACCTGGCTCTTCTCTGTTTATTATTGGATACCACTGCCTTGAGCTCCTAAATGAAAGTGCGCCGGTTGCAATACCTTAGTAGAAGGGCCTTAGGGATGACAATAACCGGGTACCCTACTTTGGGAAAAGATCGGTTGCGTTCATGAGGGCCCGGACGTAAAATTGGCACTTTCCTACACCCACTTGCTGCGACGACCTCTCTCGGCGATGCACTATGCGAAGGTTGTCATGTCTAGCGTCGCATAGGGCCTCTCGTCGGGACAGTTAACAGGGCCATATGTGGTAGTACCAACTTGGATCACCCTGGGTCTACGATCCGAGTACAGTGTAGGTTGTCCCCAATTACGGCATGGCCGATAATTTTGTCGCCGCTGGCATCGTACTGCCAAACCCTGCTGGCAACTCACTGCCCGGCCCCTCACAGGGCCGTAATATTGATAAGAGGCGGAAACGGGTAAGGCCGTCTAGCCCTCAATTAGAAGAAATCCAGGAGGTGGTGAGGCCCCAGCCCCGCTTCCTGGTAATGTCTCGAGTGGACGAAGGTGAGAACATGAAACGGGTGAGCCCATTTATCCTCGAAAGAGCGATAAATGGCGCAGCCAAGGCAAGTGTGTCTATAAGAAAACTTCGTGACGGCACCATTCTCATTCAGACAACATCCGACATCCAATCAGGCAACATACTGGCTCTTAAAGAAATACCGTTGAGCAATACGTCTCGTATACTGGTGAAGGTGGAACCCCACAGGTTCCTCAATGTTTGCAAGGGAGTGGTCACTTGCTATGACCTCGACTGCGTGAGCATTGGGGAAATCTGTGAGGAGCTAGCCCCTCAGAATGTCACTGAAGTATACCGCATAGTAGTGAAAAAGAACGGCAGTGAGAAAAAGACTGACACTTATATCCTTACCTTTGCGACTCCAACCCTTCCAAAGGAGGTCCGAGCGGGTTTCCACGTGCTCAGGGTCCGGCCGTATGTCCCTAACCCTCGGCGCTGTTTTCAGTGCCAGGAATTTGGGCATACGAAGCTGCGATGCCGTGGTAAGCCAACCTGTGCGGATTGCGGACAGGAGGCTCACGATACACCGTGTGAGTCTCCTAAATTCTGCGTTAACTGCAAGGGTTCGCACTCTGCTTGGTCTCGGGCCTGTCCGAAATGGAAGGTGGAGAAAAAAGTGCTTGAGATACAAACTGAAAAGAAGATTCCATACAACCAAGCACGCAAAGAATACGCATCTAGCCAAGCTCCGGTATTTCAGACCTCTTACAGTCAGATAGTTTCCCAGAATATCAATTGCCCCAACTGCCATTGCGCAGTTAACATTTCAAAGCCTTCTTCGAGACCCGTGCCACTGACCTCTACTCGAGAAAAAAATAGTAATATCGCGCCGGCAACGGTGGCGATGAAATTAGTGCCCAAGGTGACAACTTCGGAGATGTTGTCTCCACCACCTGTGCCACCTAGGAGTTCTCCTCGTGGCCCTCCTCTAAGAACATCCCCGAGTCCACCTCGGTTAACCCACCCGAATCCACCTCGGGGAGCCCCCCCCCCCGGCTCCACCTCGGGGAACCGATCCGAGCCCGCCTCGGGGTAATAAAACAAGGGCGGCCGTTGTTGAGCCTCTCACACCCACCCCTGGGCTTCCGGAGGTGGGTGCGAGTTGCGGAACAGTTGAGGCCGCTAAGGCGAGTCCCACTGGTGCCTTGAATAAGGACCAGCGAGAGACCGCCGAAAAACATTGTATAAAAAAAGCGTCTAAGGCCTTAAAGCCTTCGAACAAGAATCCGACTCCCCAGTCTCCCCAAAATAAGCCGAAGCCTCTCCTGAAGCGAGAGGTACAGGAGAGACTGGGAAAGGCAAGAGGGCCTAAAAAGGGCCTCAACAAATTTTTATTCTTAAAGGATAGCGAAATGGATTGCGAGGATAACTAAATTTCATACTAATAACTTATGTCGCTACTACAATGGAATTGTAGGGGTTTCTATGCTCGTGTAGAGGAAATCAAACTAATAATTTCTTCCCTGCATCCTTCCATCTTGTGTTTGCAGGAGACCCACTTCCGCCCAACTGACAACCCGATGCTTCGTGGGTACGATGTGTATCGTACCGACAAGCCTTTCTTTGATCGGGCTAGCGGAGGTGTGGCTATATTCGCACGAAGTACTATATATCATAAGAATATTAATATTGTTTCTGATCTCCAAGTGATCGCTGTCAGAATCTCCCTTCCTATGGAGGTAACCGTATGCTGCATCTACCTCCCACCAGGTGAGCGTGTTTCCAAGAGGACACTAGAGGCCCTCTTTATACAACTTCCCGCCCCCTATATCATCTTGGGGGACTTTAACGCGCATAACCTGGTGTGGGGGTCTAATTTTACAGATACCCGCGGGAGGATGATAGAGAATATTCTTGTCTCGGGAAACCTGGTGTTAATGAACACCGGGACCCAGACACACTTCTCCACCTTTAATGGTGTATCCTCTGCCATCGACCTAGCTCTATGTAGCCCCGGGATTGCTGCTCACTTCCTTTGGGAGGTTCACTCGGACCTATGTGGCAGCGATCACTTTCCAATTCTGCTTTCAAAAATCCAAGATCCTCCCAGTACAGCACGGTTACCCCAATGGGTTCTTAAACGTGCTAACTGGGATAAATTCCGCGAGCTCGCCGTATTCGACGAACCCCATTCTCCCAACGTCGATGTTAAGGCTGGGCAATTTACTTCGACGGTCATAGCGGCGGCGAGGGCATCCATCCCAAAATCCTCGCCAAACCCGCGCCACCGTCCTGTTCCCTGGTGGAACGAGGAGTGCCGGCTGGCTATTTCTAACCGTCGAAGGGCCCTACGTCTCTTTCATCGACGTCCAACTTCGGAGAATCTGGAGTCATTCCGGATTCTACGTGCTAGAGCTCGCCGTATTATTCGAGAAAGCAGAAGAGAGTCTTGGAGACAGTTTATTTCTACCCTTACTATTTCCACTCCCACAACCAAGGTTTGGGATCACATTCGTAAAGTACGTAGTAGCAAAAATACCATTTATAATATACCCGCACTCATGTCTAACGGTTCACTTGTCTCCTCCCCTATGGAGGTCGCCAATGTATTGGGCTCGATGTTCGCCGCTATTTCTAGCACTGCGAGCTACTCTAACGAGTTCGTGGTGCATAAGCGCAGCATCGAGCGCCTTACTATTGATTTTGGCCAAAGTCGGGGGGAGGATTATAACTCCCCTTTCACGCAAGATGAACTGTCCTATGCCCTCACCCAGGCGGGTAACACAGCTTCCGGTCCAGATGATATCCACTATGAAATGTTGCGGCAGCTGCCCCCTGCCGGACACGCATATCTTCTGGACCTTTTCAATAGTGTCTGGGAGTCTCATCACTTCCCATCACTTTGGAGGCAAGCAATCGTTATCCCGTTATATAAGAGTGGCAAAGATAAATTAGAGCCAACTAGTTATCGACCGATAGCTTTAACTAGTTGTGTATGTAAAATACTGGAAAAAATTATTAATAAACGACTTATATGGTATTTAGAATCCCGCAATCTGCTATCTAATATTCAATGTGGTTTTCGCCGGAACCGATCTACAGTGGATCATCTTGTCCGTCTAGAGACGGCTGTCCGTGACGCTTTTCTCCATAAGCAGCACCTTCTGGCTGTTTTTTTTGATCTGGAGAAAGCGTACGACACCACCTGGCGGTACGGCATTTTGAAATCACTTTTTAATTGGGGGTTTCGAGGAAACCTTCCTTCTTTTATATCTAATTTTATGTCGGATAGACACTTTCGGGTAAGGTTAAATAACACCTTATCCGAGGATTTTATTCAAGAAAATGGGGTGCCTCAGGGTAGTATTCTGAGCTGTACGTTGTTCGCTATCGCGATAAATAGTATTGTGGACAACGTGCGCTTACCTGTTCGTTCATGCCTCTTTGTGGATGACTACGCAATTTATTGCAGTTCGTCAAGTCTCCACAGGGCTGAACGACAGATACAACTGAGTGTTAACAATCTTTGGTCGTGGGCATCGCGTAATGGCTTTCGCTTCTCTGCAGCCAAACGACGGTCGTCCACTTCCATAGATTACGCGGAATACATCCAGCCCCCAATATTTTAATGAACAACGTTGTTTTACCTGTCTCCGAGACCGTAAGGTTCCTGGGACTTTTATTCGATTTTAAACTAACTTGGATCCCCCACATCAAAGACCTGAAAGCGAGGTGTATTAAGGCATTGAATTTGCTCAAAGTGGTTAGCGGCCGGTCCTGGGGTGCTGATAGAAAAACCTTGATGCGCCTGTATAGGGCCCTGGTCAGATCTAAACTAGATTATGGGAGCTTTGTTTATGGCTCAGCTAGACCCTCGGCGTTGAAGATGCTAGATAGTGTCCACCATGCTGGCATTCGACTGGCTACTGGTGCCTTTCGTACCAGTCCAGTCGTCAGCATCTGTGCCGACGCCGGTGAGCCGCCTCTTTCTTACCGGCGGTCCTATCTATTGGCATCTTACGTGTCGAAACTTCATTGCATGGCGCAGCATGTTGCCTATCGTCCTGTGTTTCATCCCCCTAACCGTGTCTTGTATGAAACCAAATGGCGTAGTACAAGGCCGGTTGGGATCAGGATGCTATCGGTTTTCGACACGTGTGGGATAGTTTTGCCAAAGGCTATCCCCACATCCCCAGGTCGAATTTCTCCCTGGAAGATACGCCTACCTCAATGCCATTTTGATCTTGCCAAGTTCCCTAAAGCGACCACCCCAAACTTTGTATATGAGAGGACCTTTAATGAGCTCCTCTCCACTCGCTTTCACGGATTCGAGCGCATCTACACTGACGGCTCTAAATCTGGAGCCTCCGTGGGATGTGCTTTTGTTGTGGAAGGATCCAATTTTAAATTTGGTTTACCTAAAGAAACCAGTGTTTTTACGGCTGAATTATATGCCATTTTTAAATCTTTGTGTTTTGTTTACCGAAGTAGTCACCGTTCTGTCCTCATCTGCACGGATTCCATGAGTGCTCTGTTGGCATTGTCCACTCTCTACTCCTGGAATCCCCTCGTGCAGATGATACATGAGCAAATTTTTAAAATTGATTCATTAATCACACGGCTCGCCTTTTGCTGGATCCCTGGTCATGCTGGTCTTCCAGGAAATGAGCTGGCGGACCAGGCAGCCAAGGAGGCAGCACGCCTGCCTCCGGAGGCGAGTCTGGGTGTCATGTTTTTAGATCTAAAGGGTTATGTTCGGCGTGGAGTCTTACGCACCTGGCACGAGCAGTGGGTCTCGACCCCTGCTCAGAACAAGCTGCGGTCCATCAGGGACGGTGTGTCGCGATGGCCCTCTTCTATACGAAAGTCTAGAAGAGAGGAGGTCATCGTGACGAGACTCCGCGTCGGGCATACTTCATTGACCCATAGTTTTTTACTAAGAGGGGATCCACCTCCAGTGTGTTAGTTTTGTGATACTCCCCTTAGTGTGCATCACATTTTGGTGGAGTGTCGCAAACTAGCCCCTATCCGTCTGGCTCTTGATTTTAAAGGTGACTTACGTTTTTTATTACGCGATAGTGCGGATGGAGTTATTTGTTTACTCCGTTTTATACGCCAGGCGGATCTTTTTAATGCCATTTGAGTCACTTTTATAAAGTGGCTCTTTTGGATATTATCTCATATTGAGATCTTTTTAACAGTTTTATTACAATTTAACATGTTGTTTTGTCTTTTTAACGTATTATCATTTTAACATGTTTTGTCTTTTTAACGTGTTATATTTTAATATGTTTGTTTTGTCTTTTTATTGGAGTGATACACTTGTGGTTTTTTTTTAGCAGGTGTATCACTTAATTTATACCAGGAGCCCATTTGAGCACTGCTATGGAGTGTCTCAGATGGTGAATGTTTTATCTCTTTCCCCTATGGGGATTTTATTATGTTTTTAATATATTTCAAGGCCCTAATGACCTCGATGTGTCGATGGCCGTTAAACAATAATAATAATAATTTATGTGATTCTTTAAATCACTATCACCGGCATCAATACGGAATCTTAAAAGTGCTCGGAAGTTTCCCTCATTTTCTGTGCTATCGTTTTCGCTAAGCTCTCCATCATCACGATGACCTCTTAGGGGAAAGTTTTGTCGGCCACATAGTATAACTGTCTTTATCATGGGTATCAAACGTGCTCGATTTTCTTCAATTCTTTTTTTCACTTCCCAATTTAGTCTGACTTCAACTGATTGTGTCCTGTTTTCAAATGTATTCTTAAATTCAGAACATCTTATAATTGCTGTTTTATAATATTCATTGGAGGCATGTCCGCAAAGCATTTCATTTCCTTTTTTGTAGTTTAGAAACGGAGTCCGTACAAAGCTTCCGAGAGATATTCTACTCCTACCTCCTTCCTTTGATCCAAAAAGTACACATGCAATACAATAAGCGCCATTGTCCTTAGCACTGTACGTCAACCAAACAAACTTGTCCAGCCATGATCTTTGAAAATGTCTAATACCTCCTGACTGAACAACATTAGGGAACTTGTAGCTTAGTGGTGGAGTCCACGGTTCTACTAGCATGTGGTATTTTAAGTCATCGGAAATAGTTTCAGCTCCAACAAAGTTGCCAATATCAAATTTTTCTGGTCCTACACTTTCTATAGAGATTTTAGTATTTGAATTAGATCCACTGGTTGAGGGTGAGTCACAAATAAAGTTCACTGACGCACTTTTTTCAATTAAATCCACAGTTTCGTTTCCTGTTGATTCAGGATTTTTTTTTTCTTGAATAAACAAAATAAATCTGTCTGTCCCTTTCTTTTTGACATAATATCAATACTTGCATTCAAATAATATAACCAGCAAAGACAATAATTTATCACAAAATTGAATAGCAGGAGGAAGTATCAAAGTCACAGTATCACAATGACAATAGGCAGTAGCACAATAACCATAAAACACAAATATCACACTCACAGTTTACTAAGAGTAAATAAAACCATCATAGATCATTATAATCACAAAGAGACTGAAATATTTATAAATTACACTTTATTGCACATAAGCATTAACAAAACGAAACGCACACGTAAAATGTTCCACGTCTAAGGCCACTCGAACGAATAGCTCCGGTATACTAAAAGTAAATTTCCAGCTACCTCTGACTGGTTTGAAACAGATTAACGTACATTTCACTGGAAGGGGGTAAGTCTTTCTAAAAATAGCATACTCCACCCCTCTTTAACTCGGTCCATTACTTGTGTTGAAGACAGGTGTATGAGGTGAACAGCCTGCACTAGGAATTCAGTACGGGTGTGCAAATCTTCGAAATGTCAAAGTCAAAGTTGAAGCCTAAATCACCTTCGATTCGACTTCGTCACTTCGACAACCACTATAACCTTAGCATCTTAGAGGTTTTGAAGTTATAATAAAACCTCTATAAATAACAAAAATATTTGAAAATCACTAATTACTACCCATTTAAATAAATTATAATAATCACATAACAGCAATAAAAAGTATTTTAACACTAACTTGATATTGAATTATATCTACCTATAACGCAAGCAGGAATAAACTTAAATATGTCAGCATAAAAATAATATAATATAGTGTGTTTTTTCCCTACTAAACTTTCTCTTTATTTAGAAGTATTAGTAGATAATTTAAAAGTTAATAATAGTGTTATTTGATAAAAAAAAACTGTATTTGGTTTCAGCTTAAACCTTTCTTGGCATGCTTCATTCTTTGCTTCACCTGAGACTAAAAGAACATTCGCACATCCCTAGGAAAGATAAAAACTTCTATGATTTAATTTTTTGGTATTTTCTTTCTAAATATACATTTTTTAAATTAATTTTCTTAACACCACAGGGGGTCAGCTGACCCTTTGACCCCCCCCCCCCCTGTATCCGCGCCTGCCCACAACCCGACAATAGTGATGTCCTCTACACGGCTAGTATTACTGTCACTATCCCCACCACCCGACAATAGTGATGTGTCCTCCACACGGTTAGTATTACTGTCACTATCCCCACAACCCGACAATAGTGATGTCCTCTACACGGTTAGTATTACTGTCACTATCCCCACCACCCGACAATAGTGATGTGTCCTCCACACGGTTAGTATTACTGTCACTATCCCCACCACCCGACAATAGTGATGTCCTCTACACTGCTAGTATTACTGTCACTATCCCCATCACCCGACAATAGTGATGTGTCCTCCACACGGTTAGTATTACTGTCACTATCCCCACCACCCGACAATAGTGATGTCCTCTACACTGCTAGTATTACTGTCACTATCCCCACCACCCGACAATAGTGATGTGTCCTCCACACGGTTAGTATTACTGTCACTATCCCCATCACCCGACAATAGTGATGTGTCCTCCACACGGTTAGTATTACTGTCACTATCCCCATCACCCGACAATAGTGATGTGTCCTCCACACGGTTAGTATTACTGTCACTATCCCCACAACCCGACAATAGTGATGTCCTCTACACTGCTAGTATTACTGTCACTATCCCCACCACCCGACAATAGTGATGTGTCCTCCACACGGTTAGTATTACTGTCACTATCCCCACAACCCGACAATAGTGATATCCTCTACACTGCTAGTATTACTGTCACTATCCCCACCACCCGACAATAGTGATGTCCTCTACACTGCTAGTATTACTGTCACTATCCCCATCACCCGACAATAGTGATGTGTCCTCCACACGGTTAGTATTACTGTCACTATCCCCATCACCCGACAATAGTGATGTGTCCTCCACACGGTTAGTATTACTGTCACTATCCCCACCACCCGACAATAGTGATGTGTCCTCCACACGGTTAGTATTACTGTCACTATCCCCACAACCCGAGAATAGTGATGTCTTCTACACGGTTAGTATTACTGTCACTATCCCCACCACCCGACAATAGTGATGTCCTCTACACTGCTAGTATTACTGTCACTATCCCCACCACCCGACAATAGTGATGTCCTCTACACTGCTAGTATTACTGTCACTATCCCCACCACCCGACAATAGTGATGTGTCCTCCACACGGTTAGTATTACTGTCACTATCCCCACCACCCAACAATAGTGATGTGTCCTCCACACGGTTAGTATTACTGTCACTATCCTCACAACCCGACAATAGTGATGTCCTCTACACTGCTAGTATTACTGTCACTATCCCCACCACCCGACAATAGTGATGTGTCCTCCACACGGTTAGTATTACTGTCACTATCCCCACAACCCGACAATAGTGATGTCCTCTACACTGCTAGTATTACTGTCACTATCCCCACAACCCGACAATAGTGATATGTCCTCCACACGGCTAGTATTACTGTCACTATCCCCACCACCCGACAATAGTGATGTGTCCTCCACACGGTTAGTATTACTGTCACTATCCCCCCAACCCGACAATAGTGATGTCCTCTACACTGCTAGTATTACTGTCACTATCCCCACCACCCGACAATAGTGATGTGTCCTCTACACGGTTAGTATTACTGTCACTATCCCCACCACCCGACAATAGTGATGTGTCCTCCACACGGTTAGTATTACTGTCACTATCCCCACAACCCGACAATAGTGATGTGTCCTCCATACGGTTAGTATTACTGTCACTATCCCCACCACCCGACAATAGTGATGTCCTCTACACTGCTAGTATTATTGTCACTATCCCCATCACCCGACAATAGTGATGTGTCCTCCACACGGTTAGTATTACTGTCACTATCCCCACCACCCGACAATAGTGATGTGTCCTCCACACGGTTAGTATTACTGTCACTATCCCCACCACCCGACAATAGTGATGTCCTCTACACGGCTAGTATTACTGTCACTATCCCCACCACCCGACAATAGTGATGTCCTCTACACGGTTAGTATTACTGTCACTATCCCCACCACCCGACAATAGTGATGTCCTCTACACGGTTAGTATTACTGTCACTATCCCCACCACCCGATTATACTGATGCGTGAATATCTAAATAGCTTGATATTTTGATCAGTATTTGACTTCAGTATTTACCTTACACGATCAGTAATATTGACACTCATACTGATCGTGTAAGGCGCCTATCAGAGATAGCAAGGGATGCGTTAATTTGTGTGATTATTTATTACGCTTTAGGGCTAACAATTAGTAATGAATGATAGCATCTGCCACGTCATACAACCACACTCCGCGCCGTTTCGCCTTCAAAATATCTGTCTAGGAGTAGAAAAAAAAAATTCACATATCTTAAACTTTAGTTTTAAATTCGTGATCATTTTGTCTTTTTTACAGATTTCAAAGGTTCTAGGACACAGTTTTCGTTTTCCCACTTATTTATTGGAAAACAACAATTTATCGGTCTCCTGCTTATCCGCATCGGTCTCTTCTTATATCTACTCGAGAGCAACCCGCCTCGGTGGCGTAGTTGGCTAACGCGCTTGTCGTGTTGCTCTCGACTGCTGAGGACGGGGAGATCGAGGTTCGAATCTCGGTCTGGTGAACTGGGGGTGGTTTTTCCTAAATGGTTTTCCACTTTCCTCCACGCAAATGCGGGTTCACTTCCTCTAATTCAACCTTCCCAATTCCTAATCCATTAGCGTAATTAGTATTTAAAGCGTATAACCCGAACGGTTAGTAAGACGTGGTGCTAAATATTATTATATTATACTCGAGAGCATTTTGAACTCTAGCGGGATCATGATTTGTTACTTTACTTTACTTTACTCTTGATTATCAAATTTAAGGGATTAGATTCAACTGATAACGATATATCATATTTAATTGACTGGCTATAATTGATATTTGTTTATATACTGTTTCTCACAATATTTTCTCTGGTTCTTTTGGCTTGTCGTGTTGATCTAAAATCAGCTCCCATCGAATGGTCAGCAGGATGTTAACATGTCAACTTTTGTGTTGGTATTGCACCTGGTTTTATCTTTCTATATTTTTGTGGAGAATATTATAAAATACGACATTGCAAAAACTTCTTAAAATATTCTTAGAATATTCTTAGAATAGAAAGTCTAGTTTAATGAGGACTTTTTTAATTTAAAAATAAAAAATAATATAGATGAAGGGCAAGGGGGGAAATAAATAAATTTAAATATTTTTACAAGGCTCTTTAAATAAATATGCAATGTAAAATTAGATACTCTACAGTCTTATTTTTGCTCAACTTCTACGTACCCGTCTGGGTTTTACGTACTTATACAAACAAATTTGAATATGATAAAAATGTAAGCTTTAGAGGAAATGTACCCGCCTTTACATATAAAGAAAGTGGGGAAACCATTTAGGAAAATCCACCCCTTATCACACTCGGCTGAGAATCGAATCCTGACCTCCAAACAGCAAGCAAACAAGAGTAGATAAGCTTGGTATTAAACCCATGTGATCACAACAATCAAATCACGTGGTACTCCTTATATTTTATAGCACTAACATAATACTGTTGAAATATTGCATAAATTGAAACAATGTGAAGATTGCTAATTATATGCGCGTTTGTAAAACAATTGTTGGAAATACAAATTATTATATTTCATATTATAAGATTTTAAAATACTGACTAAAATTATTATATTTTAGAGGGTTACTAAATTAAGTATTCATAGACACGCGTATAAAATATATTTATTTTAAAAAACTTTTCTTTTTTGTCGGTCATTTTAATGAAATAGTTGGAGATGGTTTCAATTATGATATTGTTAAAAACTTTTTTTTTTCAAACACAAACAATTAATGGCGATAAAATCAAAGAATAGTTCTCGTACTTCAAAATATTCCTTACTTTGAATTAACTTCACAGACATTACCGACACACATATCTGTCTAGGCCTCTTGTCGTGCTGAACATTTTAGTTTTATCTCCCTGGGGCTGAGTCACTGAAGCGGAACCAAGTGACAATAAGTGCAACAGGTAGCTTGCACTCCTCTGCCCTTCCCCCCCCCCCCCAACCCTCCCTCTCACCCTATACCATGCCTTCTGTCTTTCCGCTCCTCTTTTTCATTCATTAGAGCCCTCCCTCTCGCCCCTGGGGTCACGTGGCCAAACAGAGGGTTCTCATTGGGCCGAGGGCACGCGCGGTTGTAAGTGCTCTTACAAGTGAGTAGGGAGGGGTGCGTATCCCCATGTTTCCCCTCACTAACCCGCGGATATACCCCTAGGTGATATAAAATGCTATAACAGGTTGGTTTATGGTTTGAGGCTTTTCAGTGTCGGTCTGAATGCCGCGCAGTCCACGTCTTGTGTTTGTTTTTTATTGTCTGTGTGTTGGTATCGTAAAACATCACGTGTGTCATTACCCCCACCCCTGTAAGCAATGTTATTTGATTACCACTATATTGAAGGAGGATCATGTTGATAGACAATTGATTCGTTATTACTTAAAATATAATTTTTGGGTTGACTGCTCTATTTAAAAAAAACATATATGAAAGAAAAGATATATAAAAAAATACTGTCGGGTGTATTGTGAAGTAAGTGAATTAATTGCCAGTATTTGTTTTATGATTACTGAACATTTTATTAGGGAAACAGAAACTACTCTTTGTGATGGCAGCAGTGACAGACATGTTTCGTTATATTTATTATTGTAACAATAACAGAGATGTAGAAGGTTCAACTCCACATCCTGTCGATCTGAACGATTCTCCGTCACCTCCTTACTATCACTATCAATCTTATTTCTTACCACAGATCTCCCCAAACAATCAGCTGCCCCTAATTTCTTACCCTTTGTCGTCCACTTCACCGTCGCCGAGTGTCCACTCTCGCAACTCGAGCTCACCCCAACCCGCGGCGCTTCTCAGGACATCTTTGTTGGCCTCGTCCTCCAAACATAAACTCATCAGTTTGGATCATTTATCCGATGGTCGTCGTACGCCCAGCCCAGACAGCCTGCGATCGCTGAGTCCGACGTCGGATATTATGGATCATCACAGCAAGGTACCGAATTTACTCTCAAAGTTCACCGCTGAGATAGAGTCCAAGCATTTCACTGCGCTTTTACCACCCTTGCAGCAGCCAATGGTTACCTACAAAGGCACGTTGACGTCACATTTCAGTGATCCTTTCGAGTACAGTAAAGTGAGCCATAGGCTGTCCACGGAAGAAGGTTTTACTGGTGACAGTGTTGTGACTGTGGACTCAAAAAAACCCAGAGAACAAGTTAGAAGAAGTGTTGTAGTGCCCTGCGACAATCCAAGGCTCTGTCACGCTGAAAGTGGTAAAAGTGGTGTTTCCGCGGAAAGAAATTCACAAACTTGTAACGCTGGTGACGAATTTGTTGACGATGATTCTAGTAGGACAGATGACTTTGATGAAGACAGTATAATACAGGACAGTTGCGATGATTATGATGATGAGGAATGTATCGATCGTGATGTTGATGGTATCTCTTCGCAGAATCAAAAACAGCAACATCATCAGACGTCGTCGAAACGTCGGTCGAGCAGTAAAATGGTTAGCCCTGTGGTCTTGAAGAAAAGGCGACTCGCCGCGAATGCGAGGGAGAGGAGGAGAATGCAAAATTTGAACAAAGCGTTCGACCGTCTGCGTACACATTTGCCGTCCTTGGGAAACGATCGGCAACTGTCAAAATACGAAACCCTCCAGATGGCGCAAACTTACATAAATGCGTTGTATGATTTACTTCAGTAGTTAATGTAATATTCTTAACATATTTTCAAAATCTCAGGGACGTGTAGCAGTGTCTAGAATTTGCAAAGTCAAAAAACATGTTGTTTTTTTTGCTAACATCAACCTTAAAACTAAAGTTATGTCTCCATTCAAGTTCATCAAAAGTGAAAACTGATTTATTCAGATAAAGACTGATGTGTGTGTGTGTGTCTCTCACTTGGAACATGCTATTCAAGGTGTTGTAGACGTTAAGGGTTGCAGTGCAGAACTAATTTAAATTATTTTTTAAAGAAAGTGCAAAACGAGAATTTGTACATTTGTGTAACGCTAAAAATGCTTACAAATAGCAATACAAAGTTTATAATTGTATGCGTTTGTTTCTTGTCAAGTCTTAGCATATTATCCAAATGACTTTAATGCTAGACTTGGACAGTAACTTTTACCTAAAGGGAAAATACAAGACTTAGGCTTCGTAATATGTTATTAATAAGATCCAACTGTGATTAAATCGATATTGTTTCTTTTTAAATACTCGTTGAAATAATATTCCTTTGTTAGTAAATGTAATACAAAATGTTATGATCTGTGCCATCAATGTATATAATAGTTAGATTTTGTTGACATTTGTGACACATTTTTTGTATGTTTGTTATGAAGTAGGCTGGCTAGAAGTCCCAATTAAAATATTTCTCGATTATTATGCATTTGACAACTTACACATCAATGGTATTTCATATAAACTATACTTCGAATCGTATGTGCTGTGCAAATGGCACGCTATTAGAGTACCTTTGAGTTATTGTTTGTTAGTTTTGTGTTTTCTTAAGTTTTAGTTTCAACATTTCAGTTAATTTGATCAGATTAACTTAATTACCTTCTAAAAATAATTCATCTTTTCTATTAAAACACTTAAATATTTACGATACGTTGTATACGTATTTTTTTGACTGACTTTAGGAGAAAAAAAAGAAAGAAAGAAACACGTTTAAGTTTTTCAAAATTTAAAACTAGTTTTAAAATGTAAAGTATTTTAGACTAAAATCATACAATAAGATAAAATTGTTAACATTTTTTACCTAATAGTGGCATTAAAGATATTAAAATTAAGTGATGACATTCTGTAATTAATTTAAAGCATTTCGGCATGTTTAATTCTGTTTAGGTTATATATTTAACGTAATAAAAAAATTGAGTTTATGTAAATTTGTAGGATGGAACTATGATAATCTTAATAATAAAATAGTTTTCTAAAAATTAATTATGTTTTTGATATACAAAACAAGAGGGTTCTATTTCATAAGACAAACTGTAGGCCACTTGATAAATAATGAATTCCCATTTCAACATATCGTTAGAAAACCTCATTTACTAATATATGTTGAAAGATTTAGTGTGTTTGATTATGATTTCATTTGTTTTTATAATCATTATTAAAACCAACCAAACAACACTAATATCAGATATAATTGAATACTAAAACACATGCAGGCCTAAATGAAAGTGAACAGGTTGAAATTTGTCTGATACAAATCTCATGAAATTTAGAACATGTGTTTTATGACACTAACTGTTGCATTTTATCTTCCAAAAGTTGTCCTTTCTTTCAAATGAGTTGCCTCCTTTGAGACACTTTAATCAGCACTATTAATTTTGAAGTAAAAGTATGCTTTGCTTTTTTTTTCTTTAAGTGCAGTTATTAGTAAAAATATCCATAAAAAATCCATCAGTTAACTTTTTATGGTACCTCTGTGTCCATTAATAACTATTAAATCTTTCCCTCATTGACTCTTCATTATTTCAAATTTCATGTTGACACTGATGGCAACACCGATTACCCTGCCACCATGAGGAAATCTATCATCAAAGGTCATTGTTAGTTCCTGATAGTGCCACCTAAAGGTTTAATGGACAGTGTAGCCAAGCCCTATAGTTTGTGCAACCCTTGCGACCTAATTAATTAATATGTGACTTAGACCCCCTTGGTATGTTAACATTTTACCTAATGACAAACAGAATAATATTTACTATTGATTTTTAAATCCCGATAAAATATATTTTGAAGCGCACCTTTGCTCGCTGGTAATACAAGTCACCTCAATAATAATATTACCATGATTTTTTTAGTAAAATTTAATTTTGGTGAATGTTAAAATAAAATAAACGATATAACAATAATACCTAATTTAATCATGGCGTAAAATTGTTTATTTATTGTGAATATAATTATTACTACCATGGTTTAGTTTCCATCCGACAACCTTAGCTCAGTCGGTAGCATGTCTCTACTGAGCAAAGGGTCCTGGTTCGATTCACGGTATGGCCAAAAAAATTATCATTGGTGAAATGTGGGTTTACCCTTTCACATTGATAAAATGACTGCTGGGGACTGGATGTTGTGCTTGTCCTCGTCTTGAGTAAGATTATTAAGTATATGAAGCGACGACAGGCCTAACAAGCCAGTAGTTGAAAATATAGTTTGGATAAAAAATACTGACCCAGGCCATAGTCTGGAAAGAATGATGCATTAAAAAAAGGTTATGTTTTTGGCTCCCCACAGCCCTCGTAATTTAGGATCTTGATGATTTAGGTTTACAAGAAGATAAAAGGGTAAACCTAATCGAAATTCGTAATGTTAAAAATCACTCCTGACTACCTGGGTCAGAATGAACCCCGATCACAGGTCAGCGAAACAATACGGAGTTGTATATCCCAGCATCGGGGGGCGCGTGGACTAAATGTTAAGCTCATCTAATATGTCTCGCCGATGACGGCGAGTTCGAATCTAGGTCGAGATTACTGAGAAGATATTTTGTTTCCCTCGATTAATTTTCCACTCTCCTTTCACGCTTTTGCTGGTATATTTTCTACACACTATACCTTTCTCATCCTTGCCCTATTTTCGAACGAGTAGTACGACAAGGAGATGAAGTACAAAATTCTGCCGATTGAAGTCACTGAAGTTGATGGG
>JBCFYV010001729.1:0-67951 GCA_039000515.1 Timema cristinae
TTCTACGTTTGAGGTTGTTTTCATTTTCCCATCTAGATTTCCAAAGCGATACAGCTTTTCACGAACACGGTACTGTACGCGAAATTCCACTCTCCGTGTACCCTGGCTCCACTAAACCCAGAATATTTCCTTTATAGTCTTCACTTAAACGTCCATATCGTTCCATGGCTGAATTAACTGTCAACAATAAGTTTCAAACACTCCAAGGATTGATGTTTTGTTTTGTTCTCCTGCTTAGAAACAAATAACGCTTTGTCAAATGAGCCGTCTATTCTATGTTTCCATCATGTGAAACTTTTCACTCCTATGATCCACTTATGGGAATATAAAAATAATAATTTAACACAGTAATTTAAGAAAGTATATTATATAATAAAAATGATAAAATACAAATGATCAACATTAAAAAGAAAAATTATAACCTAAACCTCTTCCTTGAATAGTAGCCAAGAACGATAAATAATTAGTAAGGACCTTATAGTAGAGTTACAGTAGCAATTAAAACTAAATAGCAGGCGTAAATTTATGCAACGTATAAAAATATGTTTATTTAAAGACATTATCCAATATATTCACATTGAACCTCTTTTTTAATATGCCAATTTTCAAACTACACTGCCAAATTTTATCATTAATATTTTAAAATAATATGTTTAGGTCATGTAAAAACGTGATTTTCAAGGAAAGAAGAATAAATATACAAAAACCGATGATGAGAGAATGGTGTCAGATATTAATCAGAATAGAGTTAAATTTGATTGATAAACATTTCCTAATAATAAGGTGTTTTATGAGCATAATTTTTAACACAAGATTCGAACCTTGTCCTCCACGCTATGATAAATTGGAATACACAGCATGAGAAACCACTTAAGAAATACCACCTAATTAAACACACCCAGGATTCTAACCCTGACTTCATTGTCACAGGCAAAACGGACTAATTTAACTTGACATTCAAGCGAGTTAATACGTTGTGTTGCTTCGGTAGTCACATGTTCTAAAACGGTGCTCTTGCAATAGAATGGACTGACAATGACGGGGAGATCTGGGTTATATCCTGGTCTGGTTTACTGAGAGGGTTTTTTCTTAAATGATTTTCAACTCACCCTCACATAAATGTGGGCACAATTTCTGTAAATTCAGCCTTCCTCGGCATTAACACATTAGAGTAAATAGTAAACAGGCGTGAAACCCGAATGGGTGCGGTGCATCACTAAAAATATATATTATACATATTTTATTTGGTTCTAAACCTACATAGTGCGGAATTATCTAAACTTACACATTAATATATTGCTTCCTTGAAAATAAGGAATAAGAATATTTAAATTTTTCTATGCCACAGTAATGAGCCAGTAACTATTTTAATATGTTTAAACGCAGTATTAAAAAATTATAACTTTTAAAATAACCAATTTAGCGTGAAAATCCCTACCTAGAAGTTAAAGTAGACCTAACTCAATAAATCCTTTCATCTTTAATAACATGGGTTGGATATGAGTGGTGATAAGAATTGTCTAATGAATTGTTCCCTCCTCCTTGGTATCAATCCTGTCCTTGAGCTTATGAACACACTTTTTCCCACTACATTTTAATGTATGGAATCGGGAAAATTGATATTTAGGGCTAAGATCTACTTATACAGACCAACCACGTGGAGCCAACCTTTGGGCTTAATAAATACACTTCTATTTTACAAGATAACAAATAAATAAACGCAAACAATCGATTAATGGGTAAACAAATAATATTTCACGTGTTTAAATATCTAGCAATTCTAGTCCAGCTTGTCGATGATGAGTAAAGTTAGGGCTAGAATATCAGCCGAGCGTATTGAGGGTGTTTGTTTCTAACTTGTTCCGAACATTTCCTCCATGTAAATATGAATACATCCACATTCAATTCGACCTCCTTTACCATAACTCACTCACGTATTATTATGCGTATAGCCCAGACGGGTAGTAAGACGTGGTTGTAAGTTTTGTTTTATATATAAATATATTCTAACATATTTTCTTGGCTATATTATCCCTTTCGCTATAGAATGGAAAATTGCAACATAATAAATTTTCTACATTTATTCGAGTGTTTTTGAATAGCGTATATTTTAGTTTTTATTACAAACTCTGAAACTTCCGACAAACATATGTGAAATGGATGAAATATTATTATTCTTGGTTGGCAATGAAAAGTTATAACACGACGAAAACTAAAGAGCAATAACAACGGAAAAATTGACATTTAATACTTTTTTTTACTAAGATACACCCACGTCCTAACTAACGATATAGTTGGTTTTAAAAATACGATCATTCAAATAAAATATTTATGTCATCCTCAGAATATTTTGAACGCAAAAATTTTTTCTGCCAGACCTAACGAAACATCACCGGGAGACAAAATACAACCCCAAGCTTTCAACTTCCGCTAGATCTCGGTTTAAAAACGACTCCACTACCACCGGTCTGATTTATTACACCTTTCTGCAAACCGGCAAATTACGTCATCGCATGTCAGACCACCACTTCTCTTGAGACTTTCAGTCCAATTCTATTGATATATAAAATCTAATATTGAATGGATGAAATGCTACAGATATAAATAAATGCACAACAATAGGATGATTTGAACCATAAATATTAGGAGTATGATATTTTAACATATAAGTGGTCGTGCAGACTAAACAAACTACATCATTTATATGTTCTTGAAATTAGCTTGGAAGGAGTAATAACTGTTGGCTTACTTAAAGACGTAAATGTTAATAAGATGTATGAGAGTTAACTACATTCGAAACATCCAATATTTTGCTAGTGCATTATTTGTTAAAGTGATCCAACCCTCTTTTAAGACAAGCGCCATTTAACTATTTTACGCTAACCTCGGACCTTCACGGTCAGCTAGCATGCACACAACGAACTATTTATTCATACGTTTGATTGCCGGGAAAACTTCACTGTTTCTCAGATAACCTTCATATAGTCAAACTTAAATCAATATAACAAGGAAAGAGTATTTAAAGGAATTGCATACACATTCTTGTCGAGAGTTTTTTAATTTTAGCAGCGCGTCTTACTACCCGTTTGAACAATACGCTTAAGTACTAACTATTCTAAAGGGATAGGAATTGAGACGGTTGAATTTAGAGGAAGTGAGCCCACATCTTCTTCATCACTTACCCACAACAATTTTATAAGGCATGTAGCCCAGATGAGTAGCAGAGGCGGGTGAAATATATTATATTACATATAAATATTATTCTATAGTTCACTCTGAACCATATTATCCCCTTCATGGAAGAACTGAATTTCACCTTTCAACTGACCCACAAAATCCATTATCAATAGGCTTGTCAGCAGTTCCAGGGACTCACAGCAAAACACTTGATTAAATTAATGTTAAAACCATCCTGGATATAAATACTACACAATTGGAAAAAAACTGCACTGCAATGGCTTATGTGGTTATAAATATCCTAGATAACATATATGCAAAATCCATACGAAACTTTAACAGGGACTTGGAACCCAAAACCTAAATATATCATGCTACAACTTGCCTGGTTAATATCCTACAGAATGTAAAAAGCTACTTCGGAATCGGTTTACTGTTTTAGAGATATACACAAATATTCGGCAGGTCCTTCACCGAGACTCACACCACAAAACCTTATTATTTCATGCTAAAACATGCCTGGATAAAATATTATACAAAAAAACTACAGCCCAATCGGTTAAGTTGTTTCAGAGATATATATACACATATCCAGCTGACACTTCGCCGGGACTTAAACCAAAACACCCGATTACAAATTATTACACTGAAAAATGCCTGGATAAATACTCTACGGAATACTAAAAATAATACCATAGTAATCATGTGATTCCATCAATGTATACAAACAATCGGCTGGCCTTCACTGGGACTACCACTGAAACATCTTATTATACACAAATAATGTTAAAACCTACCTAGATATTGGTCCAGTATAGAAGTAAAAACTATACCGCAATCTGTTAAGTGGTTCCATAGATCCTAAGCTACAGATTTAAATAAAACCAGCCGTATCTTTAACGGAGACTCAAACCCTGACTCTATGTATACAAGATCCTATCAAATATAAATAAAGGCACCACAACCGGTTATGAAGTTCCATGTATATTTAGCTACAGACATACGTTTTTAAAAACATAAATACATTATATATGTATATATATATATAATATTATTAGCAGTGCGTCTTAATACTCGTTCGTTTATACACACTTACGCTAATGTGTAATGGTAGGGTGATTGTGAGATGAAATGGGGTACCTACAGTTTAACGTGGGATCTGAACCATGGAGGCCTGGCATTCCACACATTCTAAAGTTGTGATTAATACACGTCTTGTCAGAGGTGAAGGAAGGGTGAAGAAATAAAATAATCCTGTGCCAGAGCCGAGGATGGAACCCTGGACCTCTCTCACCGAAAACCGACACTTTACCCCTAGACCGACAGGTCACATTAAAAATAGTAAAGAACTTACAATACTTTTTTACTTAAAGATATTTACACTCTAAACCTTAAAAAAAAGTTTAGATATCATTTAAAGTGTTTTTAAACTCGTAAAAAAAACAAAATTACTCCCTGCTTTTCATTCATTTAATCCTCCCCACTCTGATAATATTATTAATACTTTCAGATGACATAAACAGTATTATGGTTTGAATTTCCAGAATTTATTTAGTTAAAATAACCGAAAAAACCCACAGCTAATATTATACATAAAATTTATTAGAACATGATAATAAAAGTAAATCTTAAAAAAAAATATTTATCAATTAAAGTAATTATCAAAGCTCTTAATTAATCGTTATATTGTGGCCGTTTTGGTAACATTAAATAAAGTATGAAATCGAACTATGGTACTTAAAAGCTATATATAGAGTCATAGTAACTTTGAAGAAACAAATAAATTACCTTTTATAACTAAAATACGTCCAATGGATAAGATTTTATCAAATATCTCTTTTGTTGTTCCACCCGGAAATAATATAAATAATTTTAAATCAGGATTAGGACCCTTAAATTATATAAATTTTTTTAACTCAGCGTCTTAAAAATAAAGTATAAATCTTTTAGATTTAAATTATTATTTGCAATACATATGTGTAATATAATAATTAATCATTAATACATTCATAACTAGTTATTCACATTAATAAAGATACTGAAAAGAGGGAAACCAGCTTTATGTTACTATTTAAAACCAATAAATGTGTGTAGCACTGCTGCCAAAATAATGCGTGGCGTGGTTATATCTTTAACAGCTTAAAAAAGAAGGCCAATTTATTAATGAGACTAAACATAAATAATTAGCTAAGCATATAACGAATAATTTGTTTTATTATGAAGGGAACAAAAAAGTAAATTAATTTAGTTGATCAAACTATTTGAACATCGCAAAAAGACATAACCCCTCCCACAATACTCCTTTCCTACAGGTAAGAAATAATTATAGGACTTAAGGCTTTCTTTAAATCTGGCCTTGGGCGTAGCTAGGCAAACTCTCCTGCATTCATGTGTAGAGCTATAGCATACTGCGCTGGCTGATTGAATAAGTTGCTACCTTACAATCTCGATGGAGTGTACATATATACATGTATACATTGAATGTGGAATAACATGGCTCTATAATATGCGGAATCCAAAGGAAAAGACAGAACATTCCTTTCAAAACTGCAGAAGAATATTACGGAAGAGTGGTATTTGTCCCTTACATAGATGACCTACTCTCAGCATTGGATTAAAGATTTATATCAGACAAAGAAACTGCATTTCTCTATGTAAACAATAATGTCCTTAAGACATTGACTGTCATGCAACGCTACTGAACAGCCATTTTCGTGGTTTGAGCCTGCATTTTTATTCTATGAAGATGATTTTCCTTGATTTGATGACGTTGTTGAAGAGGAGTGGGAGTTGTGAAAACAAGTTGTCAAGTTGAAGCTAATCTGAGACCTTCAACTGCTATGGATGCTTTGTTAGAGTGCCAGCTGCTTAATATACTGGCTGTGCTCCCAGTTTCTATGCAACTGTTCAACAAAGAAAACTTTAGGGATATTGTGGACATATTTAGAAGTACTATTTCAGAATCTTGACTTGGTTGGCTTGCTCTACTTTCTATCCATAGAGACATTTTAATTTCTAATGACATGGTGAATCAAAATGTACACTTATTTAATTTGTACTCACATTGAACAAAAATGTATAACTACATGTGTATATTCTCTATATTCTGTAGTTACGTGCATTGTTAAAGCTTCACATAGGACTAAAAGTGTTTGTTTGTCTGCACAACTCTAATATTTGTGAATGGTATTTAAATACTTTGTTGTGCCTCACTGTTCAGTCGGCCCTTGTATCTTTACTCCTCACTTGCACAGGCCGTTCCAACCACCCTCCCTACTGCCTGGACCACCCCACAGTCCATGTTATCTGAGCCTTCTGTGACGCTTTCCCCACTGTAGTCAGTGCCAAAGAGAACTCCCCTTCCTATTGGCTCACTTGGTGGCGATTTCACTCACGTTTTCTCGCACCAATGGGAAACTCCCCTTTCTCTCATTGGACAAGGCCAGGCAGCAGCGGAGGGTATATAACACGGTGAATTCTAGACCCAAGTCAGTCACCTATTGGTGGGATCGAAGGGAAAAATCCTCATTCAAATAGCGTCGAGAGCGTCGTTTTAACTATTTAATCCTAGCACCGGGGGTGGCCTCAGATGGGGAATGGAAATGTATCCTATTCAGACCTCCTCCTAAGAAAAGAAAATTCTACCACCCTTCGATATTTTATTACCTTAGTTACCGCCGGACTCCAATGGGATAACCGAATAGATTTTCTACGAGTCAGAGAATAATACTGGCACCACTGTCAGCCCCAATTGGGGAATAGAAATGTATCCATCCGCTTCAAACCAAATCCCTATAACAGTCAAAATCCTACCAACCCATTTCCTGGAAAGCACCTTTCACAAATCAACCACAGCTCACCAACATACCTCAAAAACACCTTCCTAATCCCAAGAAAGGAAAATCTTCCCCATACCCGAGACCCAGAGCAATCACTAACAGTCATCATTATCATTTCACAGTGTATTACAAACTTCTGTAAATTATTACAGTTTCATCTCATTGGGTTCATCCCAAGGTAAATAATAAACTATACACGAGGTTAGGAGTCACGACAGTGACTCGGTACTAAAACAATAAATCAGCTCTTTCTAAGATGACCTAGATTGGTAATTCTGTCATTGTGGATATTCTTAGTCGGGCAACAGCTGTACGGCGTTTTAACGATTGGCATTCTTCTGACAGCCATATTATTCGAAGCATACCGATAGACAACTGTATTCGAGACGCCGCCGGTTTTGTTGAAGAGGGACGAACTGGAGCAGAGTTACTTGATAGCCCTGAAGAGGGAATTGAGCAGGGAATGGCAGCAGCACCGGGATCTGAGGCATCGTACAGAGTACAGTAGGCTAAAAGCCCTTGTACGTAGAAAGACTAAAGCTCTGAAGATCACCAACTAGAATGAGTATGTAGCGAAGTCGCTTCTGACATTCAGAACGAGTAGTTCAAGGCAAACAAGAGAGCGAGTGGACGAGTCAGTCCAACAACCATTCTCAAGCAAATTGTCGGACAGACAGGGTTATACGTCCGCTGGGTAGAGCCAATCGTTTGTCGGCTCTCAACGCATTAATAAACGCGCAGTGCAGATCGTTTAACGGTTTTCTTTTGCCCACTGGGAAATCCTAATCACTACACTTAACTAAACTCGAGACGGACGTTTCGGTGGTAGTTCCTGTGGTTGAAACCTAACGGTTCGAACAAAGCCACAGTAGGCCGTAAAGCGTGACCGGCTGCGAAGCAGTTGGAGTCCATCTTCTGGGACACCACTCAACATTACAGGACTTCCCACACTGCACAGAGGAGGGTATCTTTAGCCCTTCCACACATGGCCACTAGCCTACCCTTTTCAGGGCTGAGCGAAATGGCCGCCCTCGACAGCTCTAGACAAAAAGAAACCGACTCGGACATGGCATACACATTTACGGACATCTCAAACATAGAGGTCGACACTGACGGACAAGGGACGTTTACAATGGTGGACGAACTGGGACGCATATGGAGATTTAGACAGCGCAAACAAATTCAAACAAAGAGAATTGCACTAACGGTGACATACAATTTCAACGCCCTGAAAAGGTCCGATAATAAATCAGCTCTTTCTAAGATGACCTAAATTGGCGCTTTTTTCAATTAGGATATTCTTAGTCGGGCAAAAGCCGTTTGTAGCCGAATCAGTTGTGACCCACCGTGGTGAACCACTGATTCAAAAGAGCAATTTTGTTTGGAATCCCTCTCCTTTCCCCATTCCTACCTCCCACCGTGACTCACGTTAACGGGATTCCATTCTACCACCCACCCTGACACCCGTGTTGCCAGGACTTGCTTCCTTACGTAGCCCCACTAGACCCACTCTTACTTGTGAATGTTTTACATACCTAGCTTAATCAATGACAAACTATTAAATTGTTTTCCCACACTGTACCTACTTGCGAATTGTAAAGGATTTTGCTTATAAAATGTACGGTAATATAATGTTTGGACTAGGCTAGTTATTTGTACACCTATTGCGTATTGTGTTAGGATGGATGTTTGCACACATGGAAGCGGGAAGCTTGTATGAACATTGTACGTATATGAATTATAAGGTTAACTTTCATACTGAATGTGAGCCCCTTCCTAAATAAAAACACTTGGATACTCTCCTACCTTTATGAAATATTTTAGGTGGACGTCTAGTGGTGGAAAGATATTAGGGTATGTTCTCTAAATAAAAGACAACCTATATAAGTAAGAATCTTAAACTACGTTTCATTAAAAAGCGATGTATTTTTCTTATGAATTGTGCACTGGGTGCTATACTATATTTACCATTAGCTATTAGCTGTGCATGAATATAAACACAACCAAATTAAAATTAATTAGATGTAAATCGTAAAACAAAATTAAATGTATAGTATAGTTTATTTTCAATGAGATGAATAAAATAGTAAAATTAGTTTTCGCTTGACCTAGAATACCGTATTGATTAATTATAGTTCTATATCGGCTATTAATCTCTAAAATGGTGGAGCTACAATTGTGTGGTCTAATCATGAAAAGAGGGGATCCTAAAATGTTTGAAATTAACTATAAACTGGTGAAGAGGGTGGTTCTTGACATCATTTTTAATTTTATATTTTATTCGCTTTATACTGTATAATTAATATAAAATACAATTTGTTGCACACGCCACTGCCCATGTCAACTACAATGTTTAAAATAGAACCCTATAAATAATAAATGGTGGTTTACTTAAAATGTGATAAAATATAAGATGTACAAATATCAAAATAGACACCTAATTTACGGTATTAAACCTTTCCACCTCGACCCGGTGTACTTAAACGATTTATTTCTTTTCAGTTCTTGATTACGAAGTATTCTGTCCAAACCTCGAACTAGTAGACGGTCAACTTAACTAAATAGTTTCCACATATAATTTATCAATTTATATAATAAAAATAGATCTTATGTCAGTTTGACTTACCATGAGCATTGAAATAATAGGAAACTCGATTTGCAATAAGAGCTCGGCTATGACCTAACATAGCATATCCATGACTATATTTTACAAGTAAAAACTTTGTGTTTTCAGATTCACTGATATTAGAACCTATCATTACTCCCATTCTAGTGTTGCTCACGTCGTCTGGGCTCAAACCTGGAATTTGAAACGTAGATTATTATTGGTCTAACTGAATTATTAAACATTAAATTATAATGCATTTTTTAACCCAATTTCGAGTGGAGGTGGCTACCAAGTGTCTCAAGGGAATTGTAAGAACTCCATTCAAAAAAACACAACAAGGATTAAGGTCAGAATTATGGCTTTTCAAGCTATTTAAATAATATTAGTATATTACCAGAGGTAAAAATGTTTATTAGTTTCAAATATAATTTAAGTTTTCAATTATAAAAAAATATTCCACAAGAATAATTAAATCATGATTAATATAGTACCCTAGCATGAGCTATTTATACATTTTCATTATAAATTAATTATATGTTTATTTAATATATAAAATTATGTCTAAAGATGATTGTATAAGCCTAATTAAATATTATTAACTTATATCACAGACATATTCTAGAGTTAGCGTGCTTGAGACTATTATCCTGACCAGTTATAAATAATGTAATTGTTGGATTCTACACATTGTAGCCAATCATACTTTGTCAAGAAACATTTAATCTTATTTACACTTATAATCTTTTCATCAAATTAACTTATGAATAATCCTCATGTTAAAAGTATGAATGATTTGTTAATATACACAATTACAGCTTACCTGCATCGACGATAGCTTCATAGGATCTTTCTAACACATTTCTTATCATAGAATTCAAGTCGTCACATTGTTTTTTATGAATTCCAAAAATACTGAATCAAAACTATTATGTCCTGGTATTCTTCCAATAAATTTTGGTACAGCAAAATTATCTTTAAAAATAACAAACCATATTAAATTACACACTATTTTAGATTAGTTCATCATATTTAGAGTTTACAATGGGAAATAAATGTCTGATTCAATTTTTTGTGTGTTCTATCAGGCTAATACATGACGTGTTATTTTTATATACTACATTGTAAACACCCTACCCTACACCCTATAAAAGAGTGTATCAATACCAGGGCGTACAGAGATTATAATTATATTTTTGTGTGACGTCAAAGTTTCCACCCTATTCAGTGATCGTCGGTAGACACGATCACTGATCTCTGGACCACCAGGTGTCCTAGGATCTAAAGATTAGAAAGGGGGGTAGAACAGGAATACAACCAGAAATTGTTGAATAAATAATATGCCAGACAATCTGAGAACTTGGATGATTTAGTGAACTGTCCCAGTGTTAAATTGATACAATAATAAGATTAAAAGCACAACATATTGAGATGTACCCTCTTAAAAACAAACAATGGTTCATTTAAGCAATTTACAAATCGTTTCTCTGATAGCGAATATCACAGTTTATGTAATAATATAAAATAAAAATATGTCAATTGAATACAATTTGATTGATTTTATGGTTATTGTACAATAATTAGTTATAAGATTGATAACTAGGGTATTTTAAAGTTTGTTGTAACCAAGTTAGGTGTTATTCAAACAAAATAATTTACAATCTCCCAGATGGATACAAACGTGACGCTTGAAAACTGCAACATGGATTACCTTCGTTATTTTTTCAAAAGTTTATGAATTACGGGATAACTAGCCATTTTGAGTTATTCTCTTTTCTAAAGGATTAACTGTTCACGGAGTAAAGCACCCAGGCTTACTTGTTTGTGGGGCTAGGCTCCCTCCACCAAGGTTGATAGGTTCAAAAGAATAACTCTTCGTTATGTTCTTCACTAATGGTGGAAATATAGTAAACCAAAAACTGATTATCAAAGCTGTTGGTTTTGTTGTTGATAGCCCAGAGGGCTCACTATAAAAATATCTTTAACCCTTTACCTGTGACGTCACACCAAAATAAGATAGGATTTCCCATGTTAATGTTTTTCCGTTTTATTCAGCGAGCTTTAAAGAAACAGAAACCATAAATTCTAAAATTATTCTAAAAATAGTCCCACGTCATTTTAAAATTTTTTTTGTGTAAACATTTAAAAAAACGTCTACAGCTTAGGCTATTTTATTTATTCGTGGAAAAAGCACATAGACATATTCCTGCTATATTAGGAAAGTTTGTGGAACCATATTTCTATCTAAAATAGGAAATGAGAGAGATGTAAAATAGAAATGGAAGACAATGCGGTCCATGAATAGTAACAATATTGGCCTTTCAGCTAGTTTATTTACAACAGGTAAAAAATATAAATTTATAACTTCACAATATGTATTAAGACTGCGGTTTCTATGCAATATATTTGACATATAAACAATATATGAATCCCCTCCAATTTACGAAAATTATAATTAGTTTGTAAATTATTAAATTCAGGGCAAGTGTCAATATCAAATCACAACATAGATATTTTACTATAATAATGCCCGTAATATACAATCAGATAATAGGAATTCTATAAGAAATATATAAGTGTTATATCCAATTCAAATGTCCAATAACTGACTCGTCAATAAAGTGCATATGGAAAAAGAGTTATTGTAATCTAGGCTTTTCCTTTCCTTCAACACTAACACTAACAGATTCATACCTATAAATAACTTAAGTGATACGTTACTGCGAAAATACCCAACCCTTTGACCAAAACTATAACAATAAATTTCAACATGATTGGAAGTATCGAAGGTCAATTATTAATTTAATCTCAAACAACAAAATTAGCCTTAATAAACCGTTATTATTCAATTATTTCCGCAACAGATTATCAAATTAGAATTAATATTCAAGCGCAAAAAAACATAATATTAATCAAAGTTAACTTCTTAAAATGCATGAAGAGACGGCTACATATTTATAGCTAAACGCAGACCCTAGTCACTTATGTAAAAGTTACAAAAATGTATATGCATCCCCAACATTTCGACTACTTACATCCTAAAATGTTCCTTAGAACTATTGGCATCAAAGAGTACAGAGTATCGCTGAGCACTTGCTTATATTCTGCTTGAAACAGCGGGGGAAATATGGATGGATTGTATGACGTAAGGTGATATCATTCACAGCCAATGAGTTCTTAAATTACCTCATCAGCGCCTGCGCACAACGCTGAGAAGTACAAGACGATGATGGGGGGGGGGGGGGGGCCTCACTTTGCACTACACCTCCAATGACCTTCACAAGGCCACGTTTGCGCATCAACCACTACTTCGGTTTAGCCCTGTGGTAACAATTGCACGTTCACGACAGCCTTCAGATAGTGTTTATCGTTAGTGGTGATCACAATGGTCGGCTGGCGTGTTTTCTTGCTCTGTACGTAACGCCAGATTAACAGTTAAATGGGGTAAGTGCAGGATGTACCTTGGTGGCGGAGGTTTGATGGTTAAAGTTTGTAGCCACGGTACATATAGTGCTTAGTGGACTGTAGTTAAAATGGTGAAACATAAATACTGAAAGAGGAAATTTGTTTATCAAGTAAGCAACACTTTGTAAGAATAAGAACCGCTCTAGACCGTTGGATTGGATATTAAAATAAAAAGTAGGCCTATTTATTAATGGAAAAGCAAAACCAACAACAGTGTGGTTTACATTTAGTTACAAGGTGAGACTGGTAATGTAACCCAAGCCTTCATAGATAGACTTTCCAACATTCCTATCCAATATCATAAACTTAGAATAATACGTATTATTTTGTACTTAGAATTACTTAATTATTTTTAAGTTTATAAAAGTACACTCGTTGATTTGAATTTACAGATACAGATAAAGGGGGTGTTCAGATATTACTGAAGCACATTTTTGGCTATTTTGGACACCCAGTCCACCATTGTAAGCAAACAAAAGCTAGAACCTCAACTTACTTTCTTGCTCACATAATATTTTCCGAACCCTCTCTTGCTCACGTAATATTTTCCGAACACCCCTCTCTAAAACGTAATATTTTCCAAACCTCACTCTCTTGCTCACATAATATTTTCCGAACCCCTCTCTCTCTCTAACGTAATATTTTCCGAACCCCATTATCTTGTTCACATAATATTTTCCGAACGCTTTCTCTTGCTCACGTAATATTTTCCGAACACCTCTCTCTTGCTAACATAATATTTACCGAACCCTCTCTCTATCACGTAAATTTTCCAAACCTCACCCTCTTGCTCACATAATATTTACCGAACCCTCTCTCTTGCTCACATAATATTTTCCGAACCCCACTCTCTTGTTCACATAATATTTTCCGAACGCTTTCTCTTGCTCACGTAATATTTACCGAACCCTCTCTCTTGCTATCATAATATTTACCGAACCCTCTCTCTTAATCACATAATATTTTCCGAACCCCTCTCTCTTGCTCACATAATATTTTCCGAACCCCACTCTCTTGTTCACATAATATTTTCCGAACGCTTTCTCTTGCTCACGTAATATTTTCCGAACACCTCTCTCTTGCTAACATAATATTTACCGAACCCTCTCTCTTAATCACATAATATTTTCCCAACACCTCTCTCTTGCTCACATAATATTTTCCGAACCCTCTCTCTTGACATAAAATTTTACGAACCACTCTCTTTTGCTTACGTAATATTTTCCGAACACCCCTCTCTTTCTTACGTAATATTTCCAGAACCCCTCTCTCTTGCTCACTTAATATTTTCAAAACCCCTTCTCTTGCTCACATAATATTTTCAGAGCCCCTCTCTCTTGCTCACATAATATTTACCGAACCCTCTCTCTATCACGTAATATTTTCCAAACCTCACCCTCTTGCTCACATAATATTTACCGAACCCTCTCTCTTGCTCACATAATATTTTCCGAACCCCACTCTCTTGTTCACATAATATTTTCCGAACGCTTTCTCTTGCTCACATAATATTTTCCGAACCTGTCTCTTGCTTACGTAATATTTTCCAAACCCTCTCTCTTGCTCACATAATATTTTCCGAACACCCCTCTCTTGCTTACGTAATATTTTCCGAACCCCTCTCTCTTGCTCACATAATATTTTCAATACCCTCTCTCTTGCTCACATAATATTTTCCGAACGCTCTCTCTTTCTCACATAATATTTTCCGAACCCCTCTCTATTGATCACATAATATTTTCCGAACCCCCTTCTTTTGCTCACATAATATTTTCCGAACACCCCTCTCTTGCACACGTAATATTTTCTTAACCCCTTTCTCTTGTTAACGTAATATTTTCCGAACCCCTCTCTCTTGCTCACGTAATATTTTCCGAACCCCTCTCTCTTGCTTACGTAATATTTTCCGAACCCCCTCTCTTGGTCACGTAATATTTTTCTAACCACTCTCTCTTGCTCACATAATATATTCCGAACCCTCTCTCTTGCTCACGTAATATTTTCCGAACCCCTTCTCTTGCTTACATATATTTGTCGACTTATTTTATATTTGTTCACAGGAAAAATCATGGTTGCTTATGCGATTTACAAATTGCTTGTAATTATTAACGTAGAGGTGTGAAATAATTCAGAATAAACATTGTTGCACAATGAATTTAAATTTACAATATTAAACTGGTAATTACATTCTTGTCTGTGTCTCTCTCTGTCTTACATAAGCATTGATCTGACCCTTCCTTCCCCCTTGTCAGCAAAAATAAGTTAAGTTCAAATTCCCCTCCACCCCCAAATATTCTTAAGTATAATACTTGAACACCCCTAGATAAGATTATTTTTATGCTACAATAATATTTATTTCATGGAATTAGCTAAGATGCAAGAAAAAAACCTTTCCCAGTAAGATAGAAAATTTGTGAAGGCATGCGAAAGAACCTAAACAAATAAATGAATACAAAAACTAGAGAAAAACTTCTGGCTACGTAACAATTAAAATAAACCACTTATATTAACAAAATTTAGTGCACATTGGTGCTACTTTTTTCACTTTTTTATGTGTTCGTTGGTAAATTCCGAAATTCTTTATTCCAATTTTTTTCTAAAATAATTTAAATTATTTAATTCCTCTTACATTATTGTTTTTCTTTGGTGGGGGCTCTGGAATTTCTTTGAAAACGTAGGGGCAGGGGGTGTTCTTAACTCAGGCAAATATTAAACCCTGTATGACACTATAAGCTGTTTTAAATGTTGAAGTGATTATTCTTTATATACTATACATTTATATTTTTTTTATCACTGAGTCTTACTACCTGTTCAGAATATGAGCAGCATTTTTATCAATGGCTTTCTTGGCCATAATGCTCAGTACATTAAGAACATGGTAGGAAGTGCAAAACGGGGTATTTTAAATCAAATATAATTTAGTAATTTAGTAATTTAGTAACTGGAATGGAGATTAGAATGTAAAGATTTTATGCAGTATCCCTATTTTCCATAAGACATCCTTCACTGCTTGTGTGTCCTTCCATTAGGTAGTCAAGCCATCTCAAACTTTAAATACTGATTACGCTACTGATGTATACAATGGACACAAACTAAATGTTGTATGCCAAAAGCTCCCAATCATAATACTAGTTGGACGTACAATAATATTTCTAAGTTTAAATACATATTAATTAATTATTGGTCTATTCAAAAAACCAGAAGCCCATTTTAATAATAAACATACATGTTTTAATCACCACGCCTAGTTACAAAACATCCTAATTTGAGTATGAATACTAGAAAGTAAATTCAGTAGTTTTTAAAACTGTAAGATAGGGCACCGGGAACTCTTTGGAAGTGGGCTCAACTAATAGGATGGTCTGAGGGTCCTTCCGCGCTA
The DNA here is from genome assembly GCA_039000515.1 of Timema cristinae. Taxonomy (NCBI): domain Eukaryota; kingdom Metazoa; phylum Arthropoda; class Insecta; order Phasmatodea; family Timematidae; genus Timema; species Timema cristinae. The sequence goes on from JBCFYV010001729.1 coordinate 16,469, forward strand.
ACATTTTTAACCCTGGATAAATATTGAAGCTATTTGAAAGTGATTATTTTTTCCTGGGTAGTACCTTTTAATGCTTCTCTTTCTCATAATGTTTAGTAAAACACGATAAAGAGGATGGATTATAAAATACAATTGTTTTCACTGTTAATAATCATTACAAGTTATACTCTATTTTTATTTTATAGGTAAATATATTCTGCAATGTTCATAGAACTTTATTTGTATTGTATAAAGGGGGGGGGGGTGTAGGTAAATTAAAAAAAGAAAAAATAGGAGCTCTTATGCGATTTCTCATAAATATTAATAATCTGGTTCTCACGTGGAATTTTTTTAAATTACAGTCCTTTATAAACTATTTGAAGAGGTCATCCTTTAGTAAATATTTTAAAATTGGATTCATCCTATTTGTATATGATTTTTTGCCGAATTAAATTTGAAAATTAAATTAACCTGAAGTTATTTGGTTTGAGCTCCTAAAGGCATTTGAGAATTAGATGCCTCTAGAAGCTATTTGGAGTGAGCCTCTATTGGCAAATTTTTGAAAATTTAATTATCTTAAAAACTATTTAGAGTCATTCTCGTTTCAATTTTTTTTAAATAAAACGACCCAAAAGCTATTTAGAGTGGGCCTCTAGAAGGAAAATATAGTTATTTATTGAATGGCTCAGATATCTGAAGTTTGTTTTTAATCGTAATTAGAATTAAGTTTGATATTTTATCACACACAATCAAATAATTACTTCCTACATTAAGTGTGCCACGGATATTACTGCCAGCCCAGGCTAACGGCTATTTACACAATTTTAAAGATACTGTAAGTAGATATTGTAAAACACTTGTTAGGAAGGTATTTTGATCTAGCTATTTATTTGAAGAAAAATCTATAAAACACAGAAGAAAGTTAGTTTGACAGAGTTAAGGAAACTATACTAATTTCCCCCATTGGCACTATAAGCTATCAGTGGTGCGTAAAGCAACCTCTTCCAAGATTTCTTGTTATCACATTTTGAATTGATCCAAAATTACTTGACCACTTATTGGATTTTGGTCAAAATAAAGATATTGGGAAACACTAATATTCTGTAATACACACACCTTTTTATACTTTTGAAATAAATAGTTTGTTAACATTATTGTATGTATACATAACGTAAATGGGCAATATAAACATTAATGTTCTAAAACACCTTTTAATAAAAAGTAATACAAATCAGTATTATTTGTGTATTTGAGGCAACTAGATTAGGTCTTCACATACATCTTAATTTAAATTATTCAAGAGGAAAGAGAATGTCATATCAATTCTACCAAATTCAACCATTCAGTGTTGCTAATTTTTGCCATATTTAATTGACGTTATTAAAGTAATAACACTCATCCACACAATAGTGACAATTCTTATCCAGTAACACGAGCCTGAATATCCTTAGAGCTTAAAGATTGTCTCAGAGTGTTCTTCTCAACGTAAGAGAAGTACATTGTAGTTCACCTCTCTGGGCAGCAGATTATAATATAGTTCACCTCTCTGGGCAGCAGATTATAGTATAGTTCACCTATCTTGGCAGCAGGTTACAGTATAGTTCACCTCTCTGGGCAGCAGATTATAATGTAAAGCTTTATAAAGCCTTTCAAAATAAACTCTTAGGTAATGTAACGGAAACATTATAAAACATGATTTATAAGTATTTAAGTGTTATCTAAAATTACCACACTGGTAGGGAAATATTTTATGATAGGTATTTTTATTTTTGTTGTTGCATTAAACTACGGTACTTGACATAATATTAATTTCCAACAATTGGCATGGTATGATCTAAGTTTGTTAGTAAAACAATATTTTAAAATAATACTATACATGCTTTTCTAATATACGTGAAAAATATTGAGAAGGCTTAATAGAGTCCAAGTCTCCCAAAATATAAACAATGTGGTTTAGGCCCCACAACCACTTTGTTCTGGAATACTTGGGTAAGTGCTAGAAACATGAACTCTCTGATAATATTTACTAAATGTTAATACAACTGTTTGACATTTAATAACTCTTTCCTTTCCACAGGAGTGGATCTGAAGGGTCCTCTTCACCTACGAATGGAAGAAAAGGCTGGACATGTCTTTTTACTTGTGCAATGTATCGTGTGTCCACATGTAACTAGTATATTTATTGTCTTCGGATGCCTTCATACAGGCCCTAAGGAGATTCATGGCTCGACGGGGAAGACACTCTGTCATATACAGTGATAACGGGACTAACTTTGTAGGTACAGCTAATGCCTTTTCACAATTGGACTGGAAGAAAATTAATGCTTTCAGCTCAGCACAACGAATTGTTGGGAAATTAAATCCTCCTGCCGCTCCATGGTGGGGGGGTTGGTGGGAGCGCCATATTGGTATAGTGAAATCCTTGTTTTGAGAATACTTGGAAGAGCCCGGATGACTTTTGAGTAACTGACAACTGTGCTATGTGACTGTGAAGTTATAATGAATTCACGACCTTTGACCTATATATCAGATGGTCCTGACAGCCTGACTTCATTGACGCTGGCCTTATTCCTTCAGGACCTCAAGGAAAGAGGAGTGCCTGATTGTGACTAATTAGGTACAAGTGATCTGAAGAAGAGGTCAAGGTAATTGCAAAAACTGCGTGAAGTTTTGAGAAAGAGGTTCCGCAGTTAATATCTGGGTCAGCTAGCTGAAAACTCAAAGATCAAGAAAGAATATCCATTAAAGGTTAGTGAAGTATCTTAACCAAACGTGCGTCGACCGTGTGAAAGACCTGCATGGACCAACGTGTCTTGACCAATCGAGCGTCGACCGTGTGAAAGACCTGCATGGACCAATGTGTCTTGGCTAAACGCGCGGTAGACCTGACGTGACGATGAGACACGTGCGACAAGAAAAAGTTCGTGTGAAAATGCACTTAAAGGACAGTATCGTATTACTAATATTAGAACCACACCTTTTTCTTGTCGCACGTGTCTCATCGTCACGTCAGGTCTACCGCGCGTTTAGCCAAGACACATTGGTCCATGCAGGTCTTTCACACGGTCGACGCTCGATTGGTCAAGACACGTTGGTCCATGCAGGTCTTTCACACGGTCGACGCACGTTTGGTTAAGATACTTCACTAACCTTTAATGGATATTCTTTCTTGATCTTTGAGTTTTCAGCTAGCTGACCCAGATATTAACTGCGGAACCTCTTTCTCAAAACTTCACGCAGTTTTTGCAATTACCTTGACCTCTTCTTCAGATCACTTGTACCTAATTAGTCACAATCAGGCACTCCTCTTTCCTTGAGGTCCTGAAGGAATAAGGCCAGCGTCAATGAAGTCAGGCTGTCAGGACCATCTGATATATAGGTCAAAGGTCGTGAATTCATTATAACTTCACAGTCACATAGCACAGTTGTCAGTTACTCAAAAGTCATCCGGGCTCTTCCAAGTATTCTCAAAACAAGGATTTCACTATACCAATATGGCGCTCCCACCAACCCCCCCACCATGGAGCGGCAGGAGGATTTAATTTCCAACAATTCGTTGTGCTGAGCTGAAAGCATTAATTTTCTTCCAGTCCAATTGTGAAAAGGCATTAGCTGTACCTACAAAGTTAGTCCCGTTATCACTGTATATGACAGAGTGTCTTCCCCGTCGAGCCATGAATCTCCTTAGGGCCTGTATGAAGGCATCCGAAGACAATAAATATACTAGTTACATGTGGACACACGATACATTGCACAAGTAAAAAGACATGTCCAGCCTTTTCTTCCATTTCGTAGGTGAAGAGGACCCTTCAGATCCACTCTGTGGAAAGGAAAGAGTTATTAAATGTCAAACAGTTGTATTAACATTTAGTAAATATTATCAGAGAGTTCATGTTTCTAGCACTTACCCAAGTATTCCAGAACAAAGTGGTTGTGGGGCCTAAACCACATTGTTTATATTTTGGGAGACTTGGACTCTATTAAGCCTTCTCAATATTTTTCACGTATATTAGAAAAGCATGTATAGTATTATTTTAAAATATTGTTTTACTAACAAACTTAGATCATACCATGCCAATTGTTGGAAATTAATATTATGTCAAGTACCGTAGTTTAATGCAACAACAAAAATAAAAATACCTATCATAAAATATTTCCCTACCAGTGTGGTAATTTTAGATAACACTTAAATACTTATAAATCATGTTTTATAATGTTTCCGTTACATTACCTAAGAGTTTATTTTGAAAGGCTTTATAAAGCTTTACATTATAATCTGCTGCCCAGAGAGGTGAACTATACTGTAAAACCTGCTGCCAAGATAGGTGAACTATACTATAATCTGCTGCCCAGAGAGGTGAACTATATTATAATCTGCTGCCCAGAGAGGTGAACTACAATGTACTTCTCTTACGTTGAGAAGAACACTCTGAGACAATCTTTAAGCTCTAAGGATATTCAGGCTCGTGTTACTGGATAAGAATTGTCACTATTGTGTGGATGAGTGTTATTACTTTAATAACGTCAATTAAATATGGCAAAAATTAGCAACACTGAATGGTTGAATTTGGTAGAATTGATATGACATTCTCTTTCCTCTTGAATAATTTAAATTAAGAGTGTATGTGAAGACCTAATCTAGTTGCCTCAAATACACAAATAATACTGATTTGTATTACTTTTTATTAAAAGGTGTTTTAGAACATTAATGTTTATATTGCCCATTTACGTTATGTATACATGCAATAATGTTAACAAACTATTTATTTCAAAAGTATAAAAAGGTGTGTGTATTACAGAATATTAGTGTTTCCCAATATCTTTATTTTGACCAAAATCCAATAAGTGGTCAAGTAATTTTGGATCAATTCAAAATGTGATAACAAGAAATCTTGGAAGAGGTTGCTTTACGCACCACTGATAGCTTATAGTGCCAATGGGGGAAATTAGTATAGTTTCCTTAACTCTGTCAAACTAACTTTCTTCTGTGTTTTATAGATTTTTCTTCAAATAAATAGCTAGATCAAAATACCTTCCTAACAAGTGTTTTACAATATCTACTTACAGTATCTTTAAAATTGTGTAAATAGCCGTTAGCCTGGGCTGGCAGTAATATCCGTGGCACACTTAATGTAGGAAGTAATTATTTGATTGTGTGTGATAAAATATCAAACTTAATTCTAATTACGATTAAAAACAAACTTCAGATATCTGAGCCATTCAATAAATAACTATATTTTCCTTCTAGAGGCCCACTCTAAATAGCTTTTGGGTCGTTTTATTTAAAAAAATTGAAACGAGAATGACTCTAAATAGTTTTTAAGATAATTAAATTTTCAAAAATTTGCCAATAGAGGCTCACTCCAAATAGCTTCTAGAGGCATCTAATTCTCAAATGCCTTTAGGAGCTCAAACCAAATAACTTCAGGTTAATTTAATTTTCAAATTTAATTCGGCAAAAAATCATATACAAATAGGATGAATCCAATTTTAAAATATTTACTAAAGGATGACCTCTTCAAATAGTTTATAAAGGACTGTAATTTAAAAAAATTCCACGTGAGAACCAGATTATTAATATTTATGAGAAATCGCATAAGAGCTCCTATTTTTTCTTTTTTTAATTTACCTACACCCCCCCCCCTTTATACAATACAAATAAAGTTCTATGAACATTGCAGAATATATTTACCTATAAAATAAAAATAGAGTATAACTTGTAATGATTATTAACAGTGAAAACAATTGTATTTTATAATCCATCCTCTTTATCGTGTTTTTACTAAACATTATGAGAAAGAGAAGCATTAAAAGGTACTACCCAGGAAAAAATAATCACTTTCAAATAGCTTCAATATTTATCCAGGGTTAAAAATGTTAGCGCGGAAGGACCCTCAGACCATCCTATTAGTTGAGCCCACTTCCAAAGAGTTCCCGGTGCCCTATCTTACAGTTTTAAAAACTACTGAATTTACTTTCTAGTATTCATACTCAAATTAGGATGTTTTGTAACTAGGCGTGGTGATTAAAACATGTATGTTTATTATTAAAATGGGCTTCTGGTTTTTTGAATAGACCAATAATTAATTAATATGTATTTAAACTTAGAAATATTATTGTACGTCCAACTAGTATTATGATTGGGAGCTTTTGGCATACAACATTTAGTTTGTGTCCATTGTATACATCAGTAGCGTAATCAGTATTTAAAGTTTGAGATGGCTTGACTACCTAATGGAAGGACACACAAGCAGTGAAGGATGTCTTATGGAAAATAGGGATACTGCATAAAATCTTTACATTCTAATCTCCATTCCAGTTACTAAATTACTAAATTACTAAATTATATTTGATTTAAAATACCCCGTTTTGCACTTCCTACCATGTTCTTAATGTACTGAGCATTATGGCCAAGAAAGCCATTGATAAAAATGCTGCTCATATTCTGAACAGGTAGTAAGACTCAGTGATAAAAAAAATATAAATGTATAGTATATAAAGAATAATCACTTCAACATTTAAAACAGCTTATAGTGTCATACAGGGTTTAATATTTGCCTGAGTTAAGAACACCCCCTGCCCCTACGTTTTCAAAGAAATTCCAGAGCCCCACCAAAGAAAAACAATAATGTAAGAGGAATTAAATAATTTAAATTATTTTAGAAAAAAATTGGAATAAAGAATTTCGGAATTTACCAACGAACACATAAAAAAGTGAAAAAAGTAGCACCAATGTGCACTAAATTTTGTTAATATAAGTGGTTTATTTTAATTGTTACGTAGCCAGAAGTTTTTCTCTAGTTTTTGTATTCATTTATTTGTTTAGGTTCTTTCGCATGCCTTCACAAATTTTCTATCTTACTGGGAAAGGTTTTTTTCTTGCATCTTAGCTAATTCCATGAAATAAATATTATTGTAGCATAAAAATAAATCTTATCTAGGGGGTGTTCAAGTATTATACTTAAGAATATTTGGGGGGTGGAGGGGAATTTGAACTTAACTTATTTTTGCTGACAAGGGGGAAGGAAGGGTCAGATCAATGCTTATGTAAGACAGAGAGAGACACAGACAAGAATGTAATTACCAGTTTAATATTGTAAATTTAAATTCATTGTGCAACAATGTTTATTCTGAATTATTTCACACCTCTACGTTAATAATTACAAGCAATTTGTAAATCGCATAAGCAACCATGATTTTTCCTGTGAACAAATATAAAATAAGTCGACAAATATATGTAAGCAAGAGAAGGGGGTTCGGAAAATATTACGTGAGCAAGAGAGAGGGGTTCGGAATATATTATGTGAGCAAGAGAGAGTGGTTAGAAAAATATTACGTGACCAAGAGAGGGGGGTTCGGAAAATATTACGTAAGCAAGAGAGAGGGGTTCGGAAAATATTACGTGAGCAAGAGAGAGGGGTTCGGAAAATATTACGTTAACAAGAGAAAGGGGTTAAGAAAATATTACGTGTGCAAGAGAGGGGTGTTCGGAAAATATTATGTGAGCAAAAGAAGGGGGTTCGGAAAATATTATGTGATCAATAGAGAGGGGTTCGGAAAATATTATGTGAGAAAGAGAGAGCGTTCGGAAAATATTATGTGAGCAAGAGAGAGGGTATTGAAAATATTATGTGAGCAAGAGAGAGGGGTTCGGAAAATATTACGTAAGCAAGAGAGGGGTGTTCGGAAAATATTATGTGAGCAAGAGAGAGGGTTTGGAAAATATTACGTAAGCAAGAGACAGGGTTCGGAAAATATTATGTGAGCAAGAGAAAGCGTTCGGAAAATATTATGTGAACAAGAGAGTGGGGTTCGGAAAATATTATGTGAGCAAGAGAGAGGGTTCGGTAAATATTATGTGAGCAAGAGGGTGAGGTTTGGAAAATATTACGTGATAGAGAGAGGGTTCGGTAAATATTATGTGAGCAAGAGAGAGGGGCTCTGAAAATATTATGTGAGCAAGAGAGAGGGGTTTTGAAAATATTAAGTGAGCAAGAGAGAGGGGTTCTGGAAATATTACGTAAGAAAGAGAGGGGTGTTCGGAAAATATTACGTAAGCAAAAGAGAGTGGTTCGTAAAATTTTATGTCAAGAGAGAGGGTTCGGAAAATTTTATGTGAGCAAGAGAGAGGTGTTCGGAAAATATTATGTGATTAAGAGAGAGGGTTCGGTAAATATTATGTTAGCAAGAGAGAGGTGTTCGGAAAATATTACGTGAGCAAGAGAAAGCGTTCGGAAAAATATTATGTGAACAAGAGAGTGGGGTTCGGAAATATTATGTGAGCAAGAGAGAGGGGTTCGGAAAATATTATGTGATTAAGAGAGAGGGTTCGGTAAATATTATGATAGCAAGAGAGAGGGTTCGGTAAATATTACGTGAGCAAGAGAAAGCGTTCGGAAAATATTATGTGAACAAGAGAGTGGGGTTCGGAAAATATTATGTGAGCAAGAGAGAGGGTTCGGTAAATATTATGTGAGCAAGAGGGTGAGGTTTGGAAAATATTACGTGATAGAGAGAGGGTTCGGTAAATATTATGTTAGCAAGAGAGAGGTGTTCGGAAAATATTACGTGAGCAAGAGAAAGCGTTCGGAAAATATTATGTGAACAAGATAATGGGGTTCGGAAAATATTACGTTAGAGAGAGAGAGGGGTTCGGAAAATATTATGTGAGCAAGAGAGTGAGGTTTGGAAAATATTACGTTTTAGAGAGGGGTGTTCGGAAAATATTACGTGAGCAAGAGAGGGGTTCGGAAAATATTATGTGAGCAAGAAAGTAAGTTGAGGTTCTAGCTTTTGTTTGCTTACAATGGTGGACTGGGTGTCCAAAATAGCCAAAAATGTGCTTCAGTAATATCTGAACACCCCCTTTATCTGTATCTGTAAATTCAAATCAACGAGTGTACTTTTATAAACTTAAAAATAATTAAGTAATTCTAAGTACAAAATAATACGTATTATTCTAAGTTTATGATATTGGATAGGAATGTTGGAAAGTCTATCTATGAAGGCTTGGGTTACATTACCAGTCTCACCTTGTAACTAAATGTAACCACACTGTTGTTGGTTTTGCTTTTCCATTAATAAATAGGCCTACTTTTTATTTTAATATCCAATCCAACGGTCTAGAGCGGTTCTTATTCTTACAAAGTGTTGCTTACTTGATAAACAAATTTCCTCTTTCAGTATTTATGTTTCACCATTTTAACTACAGTCCACTAAGCACTATATGTACCGTGGCTACAAACTTTAACCATCAAACCTCCGCCACCAAGGGTACATCCTGCACTTACCCCATTTAACTGTTAATCTGGCGTTACGTACAGAGCAAGAAAACACGCCAGCCGACCATTGTGATCACCACTAACGATAAACACTATCTGAAGGCTGTCGTGAACGTGCAATTGTTACCACAGGGCTAAACGAAGTAGTGGTTGATGCGCAAACGTGGCCTTGTGAAGGTCATTGGAGGTGTAGTGCAAAGTGAGGCCCCCCCCCCCCCCATCATCGTCTTGTACTTCTCAGCGTTGTGCGCAGGCGCTGATGAGGTAATTTAAGAACTCATTGGCTGTGAATGATATCACCTTACGTCATACAATCCATCCATATTTCCCCCGCTGTTTCAAGCAGAATATAAGCAAGTGCTCAGCGATACTCTGTACTCTTTGATGCCAATAGTTCTAAGGAACATTTTAGGATGTAAGTAGTCGAAATGTTGGGGATGCATATACATTTTTGTAACTTTTACATAAGTGACTAGGGTCTGCGTTTAGCTATAAATATGTAGCCGTCTCTTCATGCATTTTAAGAAGTTAACTTTGATTAATATTATGTTTTTTTGCGCTTGAATATTAATTCTAATTTGATAATCTGTTGCGGAAATAATTGAATAATAACGGTTTATTAAGGCTAATTTTGTTGCTTTGAGATTAAATTAATAATTGACCTTCGATACTTCCAATCATGTTGAAATTTATTGTTATAGTTTTGGTCAAAGGGTTGGGTATTTTCGCAGTAACGTATCACTTAAGTTATTTATAGGTATGAATCTGTTAGTGTTAGTGTTGAAGGAAAGGAAAAGCCTAGATTACAATAACTCTTTTTCCATATGCACTTTATTGACGAGTCAGTTATTGGACATTTGAATTGGATATAACACTTATATATTTCTTATAGAATTCCTATTATCTGATTGTATATTACGGGCATTATTATAGTAAAATATCTATGTTGTGATTTGATATTGACACTTGCCCTGAATTTAATAATTTACAAACTAATTATAATTTTCGTAAATTGGAGGGGATTCATATATTGTTTATATGTCAAATATATTGCATAGAAACCGCAGTCTTAATACATATTGTGAAGTTATAAATTTATATTTTTTACCTGTTGTAAATAAACTAGCTGAAAGGCCAATATTGTTACTATTCATGGACCGCATTGTCTTCCATTTCTATTTTACATCTCTCTCATTTCCTATTTTAGATAGAAATATGGTTCCACAAACTTTCCTAATATAGCAGGAATATGTCTATGTGCTTTTTCCACGAATAAATAAAATAGCCTAAGCTGTAGACGTTTTTTTAAATGTTTACACAAAAAAAATTTTAAAATGACGTGGGACTATTTTTAGAATAATTTTAGAATTTATGGTTTCTGTTTCTTTAAAGCTCGCTGAATAAAACGGAAAAACATTAACATGGGAAATCCTATCTTATTTTGGTGTGACGTCACAGGTAAAGGGTTAAAGATATTTTTATAGTGAGCCCTCTGGGCTATCAACAACAAAACCAACAGCTTTGATAATCAGTTTTTGGTTTACTATATTTCCACCATTAGTGAAGAACATAACGAAGAGTTATTCTTTTGAACCTATCAACCTTGGTGGAGGGAGCCTAGCCCACAAACAAGTAAGCCTGGGTGCTTTACTCCGTGAACAGTTAATCCTTGTAGAAAAGAGAATAACTCAAAATGGCTAGTTATCCCGTAATTCATAAACTTTTGAAAAAATAACGAAGGTAATCCATGTTGCAGTTTTCAAGCGTCACGTTTGTATCCATCTGGGAGATTGTAAATTATTTTGTTTGAATAACACCTAACTTGGTTACAACAAACTTTAAAATACCCTAGTTATCAATCTTATAACTAATTATTGTACAATAACCATAAAATCAATCAAATTGTATTCAATTGACATATTTTTATTTTATATTATTACATAAACTGTGATATTCGCTATCAGAGAAACGATTTGTAAATTGCTTAAATGAACCATTGTTTGTTTTTAAGAGGGTACATCTCAATATGTTGTGCTTTTAATCTTATTATTGTATCAATTTAACACTGGGACAGTTCACTAAATCATCCAAGTTCTCAGATTGTCTGGCATATTATTTATTCAACAATTTCTGGTTGTATTCCTGTTCTACCCCTTTCTAATCTTTAGATCCTAGGACACCTGGTGGTCCAGAGATCAGTGATCGTGTCTACCGACGATCACTGAATAGGGTGGAAACTTTGACGTCACACAAAAATATAATTATAATCTCTGTACGCCCTGGTATTGATACACTCTTTTATAGGGTGTAGGGTAGGGTGTTTACAATGTAGTATATAAAAATAACACGTCATGTATTAGCCTGATAGAACACACAAAAAATTGAATCAGACATTTATTTCCCATTGTAAACTCTAAATATGATGAACTAATCTAAAATAGTGTGTAATTTAATATGGTTTGTTATTTTTAAAGATAATTTTGCTGTACCAAAATTTATTGGAAGAATACCAGGACATAATAGTTTTGATTCAGTATTTTTTGGAATTCATAAAAAACAATGTGACGACTTGAATTCTATGATAAGAAATGTGTTAGAAAGATCCTATGAAGCTATCGTCGATGCAGGTAAGCTGTAATTGTGTATATTAACAAATCATTCATACTTTTAACATGAGGATTATTCATAAGTTAATTTGATGAAAAGATTATAAGTGTAAATAAGATTAAATGTTCTTGACAAAGTATGATTGGCTACAATGTGTAGAATCCAACAATTACATTATTTATAACTGGTCAGGATAATAGTCTCAAGCACGCTAACTCTAGAATATGTCTGTGATATAAGTTAATAATATTTAATTAGGCTTATACAATCATCTTTAGACATAATTTTATATATTAAATAAACATATAATTAATTTATAATGAAAATGTATAAATAGCTCATGCTAGGGTACTATATTAATCATGATTTAATTATTCTTGTGGAATATTTTTTTATAATTGAAAACTTAAATTATATTTGAAACTAATAAACATTTTTACCTCTGGTAATATACTAATATTATTTAAATAGCTTGAAAAGCCATAATTCTGACCTTAATCCTTGTTGTGTTTTTTTGAATGGAGTTCTTACAATTCCCTTGAGACACTTGGTAGCCACCCCCACTCGAAATTGGGTTAAAAAATGCATTATAATTTAATGTTTAATAATTCAGTTAGACCAATAATAATCTACGTTTCAAATTCCAGGTTTGAGCCCAGACGACGTGAGCAACACTAGAATGGGAGTAATGATAGGTTCTAATATCAGCGAATCTGAAAACACAAAGTTTTTACTTGTAAAATATAGTCATGGATATGCTATGTTAGGTCATAGCCGAGCTCTTATTGCAAATCGAGTTTCCTATTATTTCAATGCTCATGGTAAGTCAAACTGACATAAGATCTATTTTTATTATATAAATTGATAAATTATATGTGGAAACTATTTAGTTAAGTTGACCGTCTACTAGTTCGAGGTTTGGACAGAATACTTCGTAATCAAGAACTGAAAAGAAATAAATCGTTTAAGTACACCGGGTCGAGGTGGAAAGGTTTAATACCGTAAATTAGGTGTCTATTTTGATATTTGTACATCTTATATTTTATCACATTTTAAGTAAACCACCATTTATTATTTATAGGGTTCTATTTTAAACATTGTAGTTGACATGGGCAGTGGCGTGTGCAACAAATTGTATTTTTATATTAATTATACAGTATAAAGCGAATAAAATATAAAATTAAAAATGATGTCAAGAACCACCCTCTTCACCAGTTTATAGTTAATTTCAAACATTTTAGGATCCCTCTTTTCATGATTAGACCACACAATTGTAGCTCCACCATTTTAGAGATTAATAGCCGATATAGAACTATAATTAATCAATACGGTATTCTAGGTCAAGCGAAAACTAATTTTACTATTTTATTCATCTCATTGAAAATAAACTATACTATACATTTAATTTTGTTTTACGATTTACATCTAATTAATTTTAATTTGGTTGTGTTTATATTCATGCACAGCTAATAGCTAATGGTAAATATAGTATAGCACCCAGTGCACAATTCATAAGAAAAATACATCGCTTTTTAATGAAACGTAGTTTAAGATTCTTACTTATATAGGTTGTCTTTTATTTAGAGAACATACCCTAATATCTTTCCACCACTAGACGTCCACCTAAAATATTTCATAAAGGTAGGAGAGTATCCAAGTGTTTTTATTTAGGAAGGGGCTCACATTCAGTATGAAAGTTAACCTTATAATTCATATACGTACAATGTTCATACAAGCTTCCCGCTTCCATGTGTGCAAACATCCATCCTAACACAATACGCAATAGGTGTACAAATAACTAGCCTAGTCCAAACATTATATTACCGTACATTTTATAAGCAAAATCCTTTACAATTCGCAAGTAGGTACAGTGTGGGAAAACAATTTAATAGTTTGTCATTGATTAAGCTAGGTATGTAAAACATTCACAAGTAAGAGTGGGTCTAGTGGGGCTACGTAAGGAAGCAAGTCCTGGCAACACGGGTGTCAGGGTGGGTGGTAGAATGGAATCCCGTTAACGTGAGTCACGGTGGGAGGTAGGAATGGGGAAAGGAGAGGGATTCCAAACAAAATTGCTCTTTTGAATCAGTGGTTCACCACGGTGGGTCACAACTGATTCGGCTACAAACGGCTTTTGCCCGACTAAGAATATCCTAATTGAAAAAAAGCGCCAATTTAGGTCATCTTAGAAAGAGCTGATTTATTATCGGACCTTTTCAGGGCGTTGAAATTGTATGTCACCGTTAGTGCAATTCTCTTTGTTTGAATTTGTTTGCGCTGTCTAAATCTCCATATGCGTCCCAGTTCGTCCACCATTGTAAACGTCCCTTGTCCGTCAGTGTCGACCTCTATGTTTGAGATGTCCGTAAATGTGTATGCCATGTCCGAGTCGGTTTCCTTTTGTCTAGAGCTGTCGAGGGCGGCCATTTCGCTCAGCCTGAAAAGGGTAGGCTAGTGGCCATGTGTGGAAGGGCTAAAGATACCCTCCTCTGTGCAGTGTGGGAAGTCCTGTAATGTTGAGTGGTGTCCCAGAAGATGGACTCCAACTGCTTCGCAGCCGGTCACGCTTTACGGCCTACTGTGGCTTTGTTCGAACCGTTAGGTTTCAACCACAGGAACTACCACCGAAACGTCCGTCTCGAGTTTAGTTAAGTGTAGTGATTAGGATTTCCCAGTGGGCAAAAGAAAACCGTTAAACGATCTGCACTGCGCGTTTATTAATGCGTTGAGAGCCGACAAACGATTGGCTCTACCAGCGGACGTATAACCCTGTCTGTCCGACAATTTGCTTGAGAATGGGTTGTTGGACTGACTCGTCCACTCGCTCTCTTGTTTGCCTTGAACTACTCGTTCTGAATGTCAGAAGCGACTTCGCTACATACTCATTCTAGTTGGTGATCTTCAGAGCTTTAGTCTTTCTACGTACAAGGGCTTTTAGCCTACTGTACTCTGTACGATGCCTCAGATCCCGGTGCTGCTGCCATTCCCTGCTCAATTCCCTCTTCAGGGCTATCAAGTAACTCTGCTCCAGTTCGTCCCTCTTCAACAAAACCGGCGGCGTCTCGAATACAGTTGTCTATCGGTATGCTTCGAATAATATGGCTGTCAGAAGAATGCAATCGTTTAAAACGCCGTACAGCTGTTGCCCGACTAAGAATATCCACAATGACAGAATTACCAATCTAGGTCATCTTAGAAAGAGCTGATTTATTGTTTTAGTACCGAGTCACTGTCGTGACTCCTAACCTCGTGTATAGTTTATTATTTACCTTGGGATGAACCCAATGAGATGAAACTGTAATAATTTACAGAAGTTTGTAATACACTGTGAAATGATAATGATGACTGTTAGTGATTGCTCTGGGTCTCGGGTATGGGGAAGATTTTCCTTTCTTGGGATTAGGAAGGTGTTTTTGAGGTATGTTGGTGAGCTGTGGTTGATTTGTGAAAGGTGCTTTCCAGGAAATGGGTTGGTAGGATTTTGACTGTTATAGGGATTTGGTTTGAAGCGGATGGATACATTTCTATTCCCCAATTGGGGCTGACAGTGGTGCCAGTATTATTCTCTGACTCGTAGAAAATCTATTCGGTTATCCATTGGAGTCCGGCGGTAACTAAGGTAATAAAATATCGAAGGGTGGTAGAATTTTCTTTTCTTAGGAGGAGGTCTGAATAGGATACATTTCCATTCCCCATCTGAGGCCACCCCCGGTGCTAGGATTAAATAGTTAAAACGACGCTCTCGACGCTATTTGAATGAGGATTTTTCCCTTCGATCCCACCAATAGGTGACTGACTTGGGTCTAGAATTCACCGTGTTATATACCTCCGCTGCTGCCTGGCCTTGTCCAATGAGAGAAAGGGGAGTTTCCCATTGGTGCGAGAAAACGTGAGTGAAATCGCCACCAAGTGAGCCAATAGGAAGGGGAGTTCTCTTTGGCACTGACTACAGTGGGGAAAGCGTCACAGAAGGCTCAGATAACATGGACTGTGGGGTGGTCCAGGCAGTAGGGAGGGTGGTTGGAACGGCCTGTGCAAGTGAGGAGTAAAGATACAAGGCCGATCTGAACAGTGAGGCACAACAAAGTATTTAAATACCATTCACAAATATTAGAGTTGTGCAGACAAACAAACACTTTTAGTCCTATGTGAAGCTTTAACAATGCACGTAACTACAGAATATAGAGAATATACACATGTAGTTATACATTTTTGTTCAATGTGAGTACAAATTAAATAAGTGTACATTTTGATTCACCATGTCATTAGAAATTAAAATGTCTCTATGGATAGAAAGTAGAGCAAGCCAACCAAGTCAAGATTCTGAAATAGTACTTCTAAATATGTCCACAATATCCCTAAAGTTTTCTTTGTTGAACAGTTGCATAGAAACTGGGAGCACAGCCAGTATATTAAGCAGCTGGCACTCTAACAAAGCATCCATAGCAGTTGAAGGTCTCAGATTAGCTTCAACTTGACAACTTGTTTTCACAACTCCCACTCCTCTTCAACAACGTCATCAAATCAAGGAAAATCATCTTCATAGAATAAAAAAAGAAAGGGTCAAAAACCCCGAAAATGGCTGTTCTAGCGTTGCATGACAGTTAAAGTTTTTGGACCCTTAATTTTTTTAAAAGGGGAAATGCAGTTTCTTTGTTGAAAATAAAATTTTTTAATCCCAAAGCTGAGAGTTGGAAACTATGTAAGGGAAAATACCATTTTTCCGTTTAAAATTTTTTTGGTTTTGAAAGGAATTTTTCTGTCCCTTTTTCCGTTTGGGTTCCGATTTTTTAGAGCCTTGTTATTCCCATTCAATGTATACATGAAATTTTGTACCTCCATCGAGGATTGTTAAAGGGGAAACCTTTTTCAATCAGCCCGCGCAGTTTTGCTTTAGGGTCAAAACCCTGAAAGAGGGAGTTTGCTAGTAGCCCAAGGGCCCGATTTAAAGAAAGCCTTAAGTCCCATTAAATTTTTTTCTTAAAAAGTTGGAAAAGGGTATTGTTTGGGAGGGGGTTTTGGGTTTTTTTCGATTTTCAAATAGTTTGTTTAACTAAATTAATTTACTTTTTTGTTTTCCCTTTTAAAAACCTAAAAAATTTCCCGGGTTTGAACTAAAACTTTTTAAATCAAGGATTTTCAAAGGTTCCCTTTCGAGGAATCTTTGTAATTAAAATTTTCAAACCCAAAAAAAAAATGGAAATAAAAAGTTAGATTTTTTTTTTTATCTGCAAAAATGATTTTAAATTATATTTAAATTTAAAAAAGCTTTGCTAAAAAATTACAAACCAAATGACTATTTTTAAATTTTTTCGCCCAAAAATTTAAAGGGATTCCGGTATGAAGCCGAAAATTTTCAATTTTTTAATTTAATTTTCCAAAAAAATTCCCCCGAAAAATTAAATTTAACTTACTTTGCATATTTGGTAGACCTTTTTATAATAACATATTTTTTTTTGGGAAATTTTTTTTTTAAATGCAAATTTAATATTTTTCAAGCAAAAAACTTTATTATATTATTTTAAATTTTATATTTATATAAAAATATTAAAAAATTTCCCAACACTTTAAGGAAACCCGAAATTACAACATCAAAATAAATCAAACCCCGAGATTTTGAAATCCCAAATTTCGACGTTTCAAAAACTGCCGAATTTTTATAAGTAAATTTTTTCAACGCCGCCCAGTCTGTTTTCTTTATAACCCTTAAATTAAAGAGCAGTTTACTAAGGGGGAAAAAAAAAAAAAAAAGGGGAAAATTTTCTAAAAATTCGCTTTAACGTTTTTGAATAAAACCCCGTTTTTTTAATTCCCTTTATTAAGATTAAAAAAAAAAATAGCTGTTTTCTTTACCCAGAAAAATGACTTTTAGGGTTTTTTTTAAAAGAAGAAAAGATAATTTTTTTTTTCCGAAAACTATTTGAGAAACTAAATAACTTTATTATTTTTTTAAATTTTTTAGCCCTTTTAAAAAATAAAAAACTTTTTTTTAAACCCTATATTTTTATGAAACCAATATTTTCGGAGATGTTAAAAAAAATATATTAATATAAATTTGTGACTCTAAAAAAAATGGGGGAAAAAACATCCTCCCTTAGTTTAAAAAGCGAAAATAATTTTTCTAAACCCAAAAATAGAAAAGAAAATAAGTATTTAAGAAAGTTAAAATTTTTTTCCCTTTAACCCATTTAAAAGTTTACAATGTTTTGTAAAAGCACATGGGCAACCCCCGGATTTTTTTTGGGAGGGAAGGGACAGGAGGGGTTTGCCCCATGGAATCAATGGGGAAAGGGGGGGGGGGGGGCCCCTCAAGGGGCCCCAAGTACAAGGAAAAGCAGCTTTCCCCCTACAAAACCCGGTTTTCAAAGATTTGGGGGCAGCCCCAATGTTTTTGGGTTCAGCTACAGCAATCTCCCGGGCTCCCAGCGGGAAGAGTTTGAACTTAGGGGGCCCGAGTTTCCCCAAATTTCAAGTGAAATTTATTCTTTTAAGGACCATTCTTATAACTGCACTGTTGTCAACTAAAAAATTTGCGGAGCTAACACATTACACTTGAAAAAAACCAATCCCCACCAAATATGCGGGACTTTGGGAACCGATGTTTCACATTCAAAGTTAATTACCCTCAATTATATCCACGCCAAAAGAATAATGCAGACAGGGAAATAAATAACATATTTTAAAATTGCGAAGAAATAGTTTGACGCAAAAGGTTTAAAAAATTTAAAAATAACAACTTGGTGTTTGGGGTGACAACAAATTTATTAAAAAAAAATTTTTCCGCTGAGAAACCCAAAGGGAATACTTTCAAAAATTCAATTTTTCCTAAGTGACCTCCCAAAAAATTTCTTTCCCCAAAAACAAAAAAATTATTTTAAAAATCATTTGTTGATTCTTCTATTTACTAATGAAAGTGATTCTAAAAAAACGAAATAATTTTTTTTTTAAACTATTTAAATTTTTACAAAAAGGGCTTCAATGGCTTTGGGAACTCTTTTACACCCAATTTTTATCTGTGGTTTACCCAATTCCAGAGAAGAACTACACTAAATTTGAACGCAAAAAAAATTCTTTGGGAAGAATATATATTTTTCCAAAAAAATGAAATTTTTCTTAAAAAATACGTAGAAAACAGTTTTTTTAAAACCAAATTTGAAAGGGTTTTTTAAAGATTTTTTTCATCATTGCCTGTTTCTTCTAAACCTGGGGAACTTTTTTAAAAAAGTTTAAAGGGGTCAAACTTAGGCCATTTTAAGGAACACAATTTTTATAATCGTCTAGCCAACGAACTTTAAACTTTTTGGTGCAGAAAGGCCCCAAGGGAAAACCGAACTTATTTAAAAAAAAAATCAAAAAAAATTATTTGTGCTTTAGTGTACCGGGTATTAATGTTTTTTTTAAAATTTTTTTTGGTTTACATTTAAAAAAAGGGGATAAAAAATTTTTTTAGTACAGTTTTGGATAAAGACAAGAATCAAAATCATTACTCCAAATTGAAATTTTTGGGTGTTTCAAAAACCCCCTTTTACTTCTACCTTCCCCTTTTAAAATGTTTCGGGGTGAGGAAAAAGTTTTAAATTCTGCCCCAATGAGTCTGAATATATTAACTCCCCCCAAAAGGGAAAAGTTTAAATGGGCCCCCCCCCCAAACCATAACCCTTAGTGAAAACCACAGTTTAAAATAAAATACTTAATGAATTTGGTTGACCAAGAATTTCCCCACTTTAATTTGGCATATAACACTTTTAAACCGGGAACCGGGCTTATGGGACCAACCCAAACGATTATCTATCCCAAAATCGTTTAAATTAACAGTTTGGGACTAAACCGCCCCCTTATTATCTACCCCCATGGGCTTTGGAATATCCTCCCCCCAGGGTTGTTGCTCTTTAAAATCCCTTGGTTTAAAAAAACTTGTTTCTTTAGAGGATGGCCGTTTTTTTTTTTTTTTAAATGTCTGCATGAGCCCTGTATAACATTTTTGATAAATTACACTTTGTTTTTTTCTTTTCGGGTGTTCGATGCAAATAATCCGGGATTTTCCCAAACTTAACACTAAAATCTATCTGGCCGGGTCTGATTTTTTGCATGAAATTTTTAACGGAAAGGCTTCGCTTGTGGAAAGTGCCCCGTTTTTTTAAAACTAAAAAAGTTTTAAAATAAAACATTTGGGTTTTTGCCCTCTAAAGTCATTGATAAACTCCTTGAAACATAGTTTATTTTTAAAAAGGGATTATAGCCTTTAGGGGAATAATTCAACTTAGAAATAAAAAAAAAATCGCATTTTAAATCTCCCTAAAGTGTTTCTCTAAGTTTATAAGTGACCATTCCCTTCAGAAACTACCCTTTATAAAATCGGGAAAATTTTTAACGGCCGACAAAAACTAAAATACTTTTTAAAGCCTTAGAACTTAATATTAAAAGGTTTAAAAATAATTATTTTTTGGGTTTTGGCTATCAATTATTTTAAAAAAAGAATTAATTCTATATTAAATAGAAGAAAAAAAAATTTTATCATGATTTTTAAAAAGCCCAAGTTTTTTTGATAAACCCAAATGAAATTTTATTGAATTTTTTTTTAATAGCCTAAAACCATCCCAGTAAAGATCTACTAGTTTTGAAAAATTTTTCATCAAAAACATTTAAAAAGGTTTCCCATAAATCTTTGGAAAACCGTCTTTACAAAAAAAAACACACAAATTTTTTAAGTAGTAGTTTAAATTTTTACGTGTCTCAAAAGGGGCCATCGCATACCCCCAAGGGTTTTTAACATTCAATGCATACATGGGTAGTCGCTTGGGGCACATTCAAAAAAATGGTGTTTTTTCCCTTTAGTAGTTAAAGGTATTTTTTGTTTAAAAATATTCTAATAAACATTTCTAAATAAAGAAATAAAAAAAATTTTAAAAAAATTTAACCCCTTAAAGGATCAAAAAATACAACGTAATGAATATCTAGCCCGAAAAAAAGGGGCGAAAAGCAAATTGTTCTTTGGGAAAACTGAGAACGATTAAAAATCAAGTCCCAAAAACCCACACAAAAGGGCTTTTTTCCGGGCAATAATACCCCAAATTGAGAAAAAAATAAACCGATTTTGGTGGGGAAAACAATTTCCCCTGGATATTCAAAACAAGGCCGGGAAAAATTAACCCAAAAAAGGCCCCGGGGTTTGTTTCCCATGCCCAATTGCCCTTTTCAATTTAAAAAAATAAAAAATATAATTTTAAAAGGGAATACTAAATAATTTTCTTTTTCTACAAATGTTTAACGGGCCCAAAGGGTTAGACGGGGTGGGGGATAAAAAAGGGTTTTTGGAAAAACTCCCTGGGGCCACTAATTTTAAAAGTGTCATCAAAGGTTTGTATAAATTTTTTTGAGCTGGCCCTGCGATAAACATATAAACAATAAAATTTTTGTCTATAGTACCCTTTTACAAAACCCTTAATTCCACTCCCCCTCAGTTTCCCGGGATAAAAATTAGCGATGGAACTTTTTCCCGCACCTTTTTTAAAAAAAAATTTTTTCCGGGAAAAACCAGTCAGCGGGTATTCCGGGTGGGACAAGAAACCTGTTTTTCCTGTCACCGCACAGTCAAATTTGGGAATGCACAAGGGAGGGGGAGTTTCTTTTTACATACTTGTTTTTTGTGGGAAATTACTACTGGGGGTCGCTCCAAACAAATCCACTTGCTTTTAAAACAAAAACCAATTTTTAAAAATTAATTTATATATAAAAAATTTTTAAAGTTAAATATAAAAATATTTATAAAAAATTAAACACAAACACAAATAAACGTTTTAATTTTAAACAAAAATAATTATTTAAAAAAAAAGATTACTTCCTTTAAAATTTAAAAATACCTAAAATTTAAATAACCTACTTCCCTTTGGCTTTGGAGCTACTTTTTTAAAATTAAACATATAGAATTTAGATTATTAAATTTTCAACTATTTAAAAATTAAATTTTAAAATTTGATTTTTCATAAAAAAATGTTTTTAAAATTTTATGTAA
This sequence comes from Timema cristinae, assembly GCA_039000515.1. NCBI lineage: Eukaryota > Metazoa > Arthropoda > Insecta > Phasmatodea > Timematidae > Timema > Timema cristinae. Next base: position 38,348 of record JBCFYV010001729.1, read on the forward strand.
AAAAATGGTTTAAAAACCAGTTTTTCCCTTTATCGCCCTGAAAGGGACGTGAAAACTTCGGAAAAAAAGGGACCACCCATAAACACATAACAAATGCAGAATCCACTTACGGCCAAAAAGAAGAAAAAGGGGCGGGAAATGAAAAAAAAAACCTGTTTGGTAGATTCAGAAAAGGGACAGGCACAAAAGATCAAAAATTGAAAAAGTTAAAAGTAAATTGGTTTTCCCAAAAAACAATAGCTATAAACTAAAATTTTTGGGAAACAAGAGTTAAAAAAAATGAGCTAAAAAAAGGTCCAAATAAAGGGTCTGCTAAATAAAGGAAGGGCAAACTCCCCAAGGGAAATAAAGGTCAAAAAACCGCAAACCCCAAGGAACCCTTTAAAAAAGGGAAAGATTTTAAAATGCTGACCAAAAATTTTAAAATTTTGGAGAAAACGCCCCTTGTGTGGGAAGCCGGAGCTTGGACTTTTAAGGGAAGAGGGAAAAAAAATATTTTGGAGAATTTTTGGGAAAATGGGTGCGGGAAAAAATTTTTTTGGAGAAATTGGGTTTGATATAAAAACGGGGGAAACTAATGGAAATTTTCTTCAAAAGGGAGGGGGTGAAAAAAAAGAAATACTTTGGGATGTGTTGCTTCAGTAAAAAACAAATGAATCAGGCCCACACATCCTTATAGAAAACTGTCCCTAAAAGGGACACCCATGAAGGCAAGGAAATGGGAAAGAGCAGTTTAAGGAAAAAGGGGAGGATTCAAAAAACATATGAGGAAAGGGGAAAAAGAAGTTTTTTAAATTGGGGGGTTTTGAAGGGGGGAGACAAGGGAAGTAAAAACCCAATGGGAAATAATAAAAAAGTACCAACCGCCCAACGGTAGTAACCCATGGGCATGTCCCATTATTGGGGAAAAAACATAAACCAAAAAAAGGGAAAAATTGTATTTTAAACAAAAGCCCATAAAATTTTTTTTAAACCCATTTCAAAAATTTAAATTCTGTTTTAAAAAAATTTTAATTAAATTAAATTTTTAAGTAACTATTCCCCCGGTTCTATGTTTTTAAAGGGGTTTTATTTTGCTTTTATTAGAGCGGGATATCTCTAAAAAATACTTCAAAAGAACAATTTAAAATGGTTGAAATTTAATTTTGGGCCCAAAACTTTAAATTATTTTTTAATCCTTTTTTAAAATAGCCCCCCCTTAAAAAACATGGGTTTTGGGGTCAATCAGATCTATGTTTTTTCTAATATTGAAAAAAATTAAATTTGTCTATTTAAAAACGTTTTAAATGTGAACACTAACGCCCCTTTGGAATAACCTTTTTTTTTTTTTATAAAATTAAAATAAAAACGTAAATGAAAAGCACTTGTAAATTTCCAGTCTATTTTTTTTAATTAGGAAGGTTTTTGGGGGTTTGGGAAAAATTAAAAGTCCAAAAAAATTTTAAACGTTTTTTTTTAAAATAACCTTTAATTAAACATGTAGTTATTTGACGAGTAGATTTCACTTATTTTTCCCCCTTTAGCCCAAACTTGGAAAAAAAATTAATAAAATTTTTTCTTTATTTAAAAATCCCTTTTTCATCTTTTGTATTTTTTAAATTTTTTTACTTTTGAGGTTAAGTATTTTTTTAAAATTTACACCCATTTATGTAGTCATTTCAAATTTTACTAATTTCGTTATAGGTTTTAGTGTAAAAAAAATTTTATATCCCAATTAATTCAAATTCATTTTTTATTTTTTTAAATTATGTTTTTACTAGCTGCTCAAATTTTTTTTTGAAAAAATTATTATAAAATAACAAAAAATTGGGTATATTGGTTAATTATGTTGTAAACTGGGTTTGCAAACCCCTCCACTCCCTCCTAAACCCGAACCGGGGAACCCTAAAAAAATTTTCAAAATGGACAGCATGTAATAAATCAACTTTGGGGAATTCCTTTTAAAAGCCCAAATTATTTTTTTAACAACTGATGTTTTTTGAAAATAAAATATAGGGAAACCCGAGTTTTTTAAAATAAAAATAAAAAAAAACTTTGTGCGATTTTTAAAAAATCTTTGAGCATTTCTTTGGTTTTCTCAATTTGCCCTTGGAGGGGAAAATTTGGGGTTGGGAAAATGTTCCCGGACAAAACCCTTTCGTTACGGAGCCCCCTAAAATCAAAACCCCAATTTAAAATTTTTAAGCCGCTTGGGATAGTTTGAATCAATAGAGGCGTCCCTTTGGGATTTAAAATTGCCCAAAAAAACGTGCTGAACAAAAAGATCCCACTACAGTTTGGGCCACAATCAGCTTTGGGTTAAAAATATTTTTTTAAAAAATTTGTCGTAAACCTCTTATCCCTTCCAATTTTACAGTTGAGAACAACTATTTTTTGTTTCGGAAAAACCCTTGTAATTTTTCTACAGGGGATATAAAAGTACAAAAAAAAATATTTTTTTGAAAGTGTAAAATCTAAACAAAAAAGGCAGAGGGATGGCCCTGTTAAAAAGAAAGGACCCCACACACTCCTTTGAAAATTTGGGGCTTGCTTTCGAAATATTTTCAAAATTTTCAAAAATTTTTATTTAAAAAAAATGGCAAAAATGTCGAAATGGATAATTTTTTGTTTCTTTCTAATTTTCCAAACCCCAAAAAAGAAAGTTTGTCCCAAAAAGTTTGGATTAACCATTTTTCATCCCGAATAGGTTTTTTCAAGGGGGTTTTGTTTTCTTTTATTCGTTTATTTTTTTTGTAAAGGCCCAAAAAAAATTTATGCAAAAAAGGGGAAATCTTTTAGGAGCCCGGCAAATAACAATAAGAAAAATAAACAGATTGGGGAAAATTTTAAAAAAAATTTTGGGAAATTTTAATTTAAAAATTTATAAAATACTAAAAAGTTTGCCCCAAAATTTCCCGAAAAACGGGTATCAAACAACACGGGGGTTTAAAAAACAAAAAATTACAAGAGGGCCCCTTTTTAAAAATTTAAATTTTCAAAATTTTAATGGTGGAAACAATTGGAAAAGGGTTTCAGCCGGGTTTTTCAAAAGGGGTTTAACACCGGGCGGGAGGTGGATGCCCGTCAACTTTAAAACCATACCCCCCCAAAAAAAACTGTTGCACGACCCCTGTTAATAATTTATTAAATTGAGTATTTTTTTAAGGGGTTAAAAAAAATTTTCGTCCAAACACGGCGTGCCCAAACCTTTCAAATTAAATTAGTGGGGTATATTAACTTTTTTTAAGGCCAAAATTTTTTGGGAACCGTTTCCCAATAGAAAAACATTTTCTTTATTTTTTAATTTTTAAGAAAAACAATAATTTTTAATTTTTCCCCCTTTTTTTTAAAAAACCAAAAACCAAAAAAAAATGAAAAACGACCCCTGATAAAATAAATCCCAAAGAAAACCCCTTAAATTTTAAACCAAAAAAGTTTTTTTGTCAGGGAAAAATTTTTTGGGGAAAATATTCCAATTTAATCTTTTATTTCCCTTTTTTTTAAAACACGATGGTAAAATTTGGCCGGGAAATAAAAAATTTTTAATGTAAAATTTTGTACGAAAAACCCTAAATTCTGCGTGGCCAAAACCCCAAAAATTACGGAGTAGGCTACGACCCCCCCTAAGCTATTTTTTCCTTTTAAATTTTTTAAAACCATCCCTTAAATTAAAAAAAATTTAAAAAATTTTTAAATTATTTTAAAAATTTTGTAATATATTGGGTTTAAATTTGTTTATTTTTTTAATTTTGTTTTTCTTTTCCCCAAAAATTATATTAAAAATTTTTGGTGTTTTAAAATTGCCCTTTCCAAACTTCCCCTATTAAGGGGAATTTAGGACTTTAGTGAATAAACACTTTGAGCACCGAGAACCTAATCAAAAAAAAAACACGATCTTTTATTTAAACAAAAAATCAAACATAAAAATATTGGCAATTAAAAATTATAAGTTCTAATAAAAGGCACTTGCAAATAAAATTTTTCCCACTAAATAAAGGATTTGGGTCGGTAAAAACCAGAACACCCTTAATTTAAAAAATTCATGTGGAACAAGAAATTTAAAAAGTGACTGCTGGCAAGGGGGAAAATTACCCCAGAACAAAACCCAACACAAACTTCATTAAAAATTTTCAAAAATTGAAAAAAAAAAAAATAACCACGTATAGAATGAAGGGAGGAAATTAAAGAAATAATAAAAATGGGAAGTTTTATTGAAAATTTCTCAAAAAACAATACTTTTAAAAAACAAAATTAATTAAATTTTTTACTACACAATTAAATTCCCAAAATGAAAAAATGAAAAGGTTAAAAAAAATTTATTAAAATTTTTAAAACCCATTTTTCTTAAACTTTCTTTTAAAAAACGATTTTTAAAAACTATAGAACTGGGGAATAAAAAACCCCTTTAAAAAACTTTAATTAAAATATAAAATTTTTAATCAACATAATTAAATGTTTATTGATCCTTTTTGTAATAATTGAACCTTTTCCTAATAAAAAAAACCCGGAAAAAATGTAAAATCCGGCATAATTACGGGGCCCCGAGAAAAATTGTTGGGGATTCACGGCTTAAACAAAACTGGCGGAGTAAGCTCTAACCGAGACATGCTTTTAAAAGCTGTTGCACAAAAAATGAATTTTTTCCCGGGTTTTTTGGGTTTTGTAAATGGAACTCTAGGGGAAAAAATCACTGGGGTGACAGATTTGCTGCTAAGAACTGTGTACTTTTTTTTAAAAATGCCAGCAAAGAAGAAAAAGGGTTTTGTAAAAGGAATTGGATAAAAAGATTAATAATTTGAAAACCCATCAAGTAAAAAAATTTGAAAGGAACCCTTAAAAAGGTTTGGGAGGACCCCTTTAATCGTTTTCGTAATTTTTTTAAAAAATTGTCTGAAAAACCCAAAATTCCAATAAAAAAATTTTTCCCCAAAACCACCCATAAAATATTTTTCCCTTTTTGAGCAAATAGGAAAGAATCTGCCCCGGGAAATATAAAATTTTTTTGGATACTAGGACTCTAAAAATTTTACCCTATTGGTTGTTTTAAAAACAAAAAATTTACATCTTTATTTCATTTTCCAAATTTGTGCAATAAGTCTTTTTGGGTTTTCAAAAAGTGGTAAAAGCAATTAAGAAGCACAAAAAGGGCAATGGAAAAAAAAGGAAAAATTTTAAATACCTTTTTTTGCAGGGAAATGTGAGTTTATTTAAAATTTTTAGATTTCCAAAGAAACGTTTAGATCATCTTTGCTGTAACTACTGGGGTTCTTTAATCAAACGTGAATAAACCCTTAGCTATTTTGGGGATAGTAAGGGATAGTAAAATACCCATTTTACTTACATCCAAAATCAGGAAATTTTCTTATAACCTTTTTTCCCTTTAAGCCTATTAAAAATTTTGGAGGGCCCCTATACTTTGGGGTGTTTCCTAATTTTAGTGAATAAAAACTATTTAAAATACGAAATAACTTTTCATTGAAAGGGTTGTTTTTCCTTTTAAAAGAGATAAAAACTTTTTATTTTAAAAAATTTTTTAAAAAACAATACAAATACTGATTTTAAAACCCATAAAAAACAAATTTTGTAAAAAAATTTTTTAATTCTTATGTTTTTTGGTAAAACCAGAAAATTTTCTCTTTTTACCCCCATTTTTTCGTAACGATGTTCCGGGGCCCCATGCCAGGGGAGTAATGGGTTTTTGGGGTTTAATTAACCATATTATGATTTTTAAAGTGAAATTTTTCTACAACAATGTATAAAAAATTTATTTATTTTCCAAAACCCAAACATTTTTTAGTACTTGTTATTTTAAGATAAAAGTGGGAGAATGTCGTGGGTGCACCCTACCATATATTTTTTATTTCGGGGGCCCATGCCCCCCTTTTTGGGTTATCCCCATCTAACGGAAAACCTTATAACATAATTGAATACCTTTTTTTAGCAAAATTTTTGAGGGTTTTTAAATGATTTCCCCCAAAAAATTTTAGTGAAGGTAAAGTAAAGGTTTTATCAAAAAAAAATTTTGTTTTTATAAATTAAACGAAAAATCAAAAATTTAAGGGAAAATGTAAATGCACAAAAAACTAATACTCTGGGTGGGAAAAAACCAAAAAAAGGGTCCTTTAAATTTAATCAGGGAAACTTTAAAATAGAAAGGGGGTTTTTTACAAAATTAAAAAAACCATACCAAAATATGTCAAAAAGGTTAAAAATTTTCAGTAAAGTCTCGACTAAAAATTTTTAAAAACCCAATTTTTGGATTTTTTATCTTTACACCACTGTATAATTTTTAGATATACCACATTAAACAATTTTAAATTTTGGCTTTTCTTGTAAAAATGCGCTGTTAAACACTTTTTAAACGGAGTTTTTCCACAAAATACCATGTTTTACTTACACTCTTTTAAAAAAATGTTTTTGTATTTTTTCAGAAAAAAACTCTACTTTTAAAAAAATTAGGAGGTTTTTTTGATTTTTTACAAGTTTGGCTTGATAAAATAAATTCATTCCGTCGAATCCCCCCTTTGGGACGATACTAACCAATTATAATTATTGTTTAACTTCTTTTTGCAAGAATTAAACGAGAAGGACATTTTTAAAATGAAAATAAATTGTTTTCGAGCGTCAAATGCCCCATTTAGGAGTGCCTTAGTCTATAAAAGGGGGTTCCCCGAAAACAATTTTTACACCCTATAACCTCTAAACAAACAAAAGAAAAAAAACTAAAACCTTGCCCAAACTAAAATTCAAATAAAAATTTAATAAAATAAAATCCGAATTAGGCTAAAGTCGTAAATGTTTAAAAAATAAATGAATTAAAAGCATTACAATATAATTTAACCAATTTTTTAAAATAATATGTTAGCCCTGAAGAAAATCCCAAATTTAAAATTCGACTTCCTTTTAACAAAATTCATTTCAAAGTAAAAAGGCAACATAGGGTTTCTTTTGACGGCGGAAAATTTTTTTTTTTTATCAAATTTTAAACAATTCTATAAGGGGGTAGCGGGGGTGAAAAATTTGGAATGCAAAATACATTTTTTAATAAAGGGGGGGGGGGAAATTCAAAATAATTAAAAAAAATTTTAATTTCCGGGAAGGTTTAATTATCGTTAGTTTGAAAAAAAATAAAATTTTGAAAATTTTAGCTTAAAGTTTAAATTCCCAAATTGACCCCAAAGGATTTAATTTTTCAAATAAATTATGTTTTAAGTAATATCCAAATTTTTGGGTTTAATTAATAATTAATTTTAAAACCGTTTTTGGTATTCAAAGAAGGGGGTTTTTGAAAAAAAAAAAATTTCTTAATTAAAACCGTAAAAGAATAGGGTATTTTTATTTCTAAATTTGGGGTATTGGGGATTTGGGGGTTAATAAATAAAGAAAAATTTTTGGTGAAAAAGTTTAAAAATACCCCCCAAAAAAAGTTTTAAATATTTTTATGGTTGGAGATGTTGGGTGAGGGGTTAAAGAGTTGCGGGTTGAAAAATAAAATTTAAAATTTAAAAATTAAAAAGGTTTTAATTTAAAAGGGGGAAAATTTTAAAAGGGGGGAAAAGGGGGGGAGGGAAGAGAAAAAAAAATTGGGGTTAGGGTTTTTTTTTTTTTTTTTTTGGGGTTGGGGGGGTTATTTTTTTATGGTTGTATTTTATTTGTGTTTTTGGGGGGGGTTTTTGAATTGTAAAAATTTTAAATTTTAAAATTGAGGGGGGGAAAAAAATCCCCAGAAAAGCAAAAAAAAAATAAAAGGAAAAATAAACAAGGGGTAATTTGCCCTTACATAAAGCCCCAAACCTCAGAAATTGGATGAAAGAAAAAATTCAGCCAAAGAAACAGCATTTCTCTTTTGGAACAAAAAAAATTCCTTAAACTTTTACTACATGCAACTTTTACGGGGAACACCCTTTTTTCTTTTTTGGACTCATTTTTATTCTACAAGAATTTCCGGGATTAATACGTTGTTGAAGGGGAAGGGGGTTTTTGGGGAAAACAATTGCCCAATTTTTTAAAGCTTTTCTCCCACCTTCTATTTGCTAGGGAAATCTTTGTTAATTTCCAGCTGCTTAAATACGGCAGTGCTCCCAAATTTTTCTCCCCGCAACTTTTCACGAAGAGAACAAAAAGGATATTTTTGGACCTATTTAAAGGGAAATACTAATTCAGAATCTTATTTTGGGTTTTGGCTTGCTCACTTTCAAAACCATAGAGACATTTTAATTTCTAAGACATGGTGAATCAAAATTAAATTTTATTTAATTTGTACATACTTTGGGTTTCAAAAATTTTATAACAAAAATTGGGGTAAATTCTCTATTTTCCCTGTATTATGGGGGCTTTGGGTTAAAAGCTTCACTTTAATGACAAAAGTTTTGTTTTTTCTGCAAAACTATAATATTTGGGTAAATGGTTTTTTAAAAATACTTGGCTAGGTAGCTTAATCAATCCCGGGGAAACTTTTAAATTTGGTTAACCCACACTGAAACCTCCTTTGCGAAATTGAAAAGGGAATTTTGTTTAAATAAATTTTTTTACTTTAATAAAAATGTTTGGACAAAGGTTTAACTTTTTTGTACCCTATTGCGAAATGGTTAGGTTGGATTTTTTGCACACATAAAGGGGGAAGCTTTTATAACTTTTGTAGAATTTTAAAAAATTAACCTTAATTTTCCCTTTACTAAATTTGTGAGCTCCTTCCGAAAAAAAAAAAAAAAAAAAAAAAACGGGAAAAACGCACCTACCTTTTGAAAAAAATTTTAAAATGGACATCAAAATGGTGAAAAAAAAAAAGGCCTTTGTTCTCTAAAAAAAAAGACAACCTATTTTTAAGTAAGAAAAAAAAACAAGTTTAAATTATAAACCAAATGTATTTTTCTTATAAAAATTATCCCACTGGGTGCTATACATTATTTACTAATGCTTTTAGCGGGGCAGGAATAAAACACAGTAAAATTTTATAGTAAACCGAAAAACCCAAAATTAAATGTAAAAGGTTTAAATTTTAAAATTTCAATTTGATGACAAAATGGGAAAAAAAAAATTTTTTCGCTTGCCCCTAGCATACCGAATTGTTTAAAATTATATTTTTTTATATCACTATTAATTTTCTAAAATGGTGGAGCTACAATGTGTGGTTAAATCATGAAAAAAGGGGATCCTAAAATGTTAAAAAAAACTATGAACGGGGTGAAGGGGGTTTTCTTGACATAAAATTTCAAATTTTAAAATATTTTTTTCATTTTAAAACCCTTTTTAAAAATTAATATAAAAATACAATTTTTTTCCCCAAAAAGCCACTCCCCAAGTAAATTTACAATGTTTAAAATTTGAACACCTTAAAAAAATAAACGGGGGGATTACCATAATTTTAAATAAAATAAAGATGTAAAAATATAAAAAAATAGACCCCCAAATTTTAGGGAAAACCCTTTTTACCCCTCGCCCCGGTGAATTTAAAGATTTTTTCTTTTCAGTTCTTGAGGCGAAGTTTTCGCCCCAAAAACCTGAACAAATAAACGGTAAAAAATTAACTAGAAAAGTTTTCCACATAGAATTTATCAATTTATAAAATAAAAATAGATCTTTTTGTGAGTTTGACTTCCCAAATGAGCTTTGAAAAAATGGGAAACCGTTTTAGCAATAAGAGCTGGGCTTTTGCCCTAACATAAAATATCCTTGACCAAAATTTTATAAGTTTTAAATTTTTGGGGGTTTTCAGTTTCGCTGACTTTAAACCTATCATTACTCCCTTTCTATGTTGCTCACACCCTCGGGGCTCAAACCGGGAATTTTTAAAAAACGTAGATTAATTTTTGGTCTAACGGAAATTTTTAAAAACAAAAAAATTAAAAAGCTTTTTTAAAACCAATTTGGGAGTGGAGGGGTTTATCAAGTGCCCTAAAGGGGAAATTGAAGAACCTCAATTCCCCAAAATACCAATGGGGAAATAAGGTCAAAATTTTAGGGTTTTTTATTTCAACCCTATTTAAAAAAATATTAGAAATTTTTCCCAGATTTTAAAAATTTTATTATTTTTAAATAAAATTTTTTAAAAGATAAATTTAAAAAAAAAAATTCCACAAAAAAAATTTAAAATCATGATTAAAATAAAACCCTAGCATGATCTATTTATACTTTTTCTTTATAAATTAATTAATATTTAATTTAATATAAAAAAATTTATGTCTAAATATGTATACTTTAATTTTAAAAAATAATTAATTTAAATATCACAGCCCTATTCAAGAGTTAGCGTGCTTGAACTATTCCGGGGCCAGAGATAAAAAAATGAATGGTTGGATTCTACACTTTGTACCCAAACCCATTTGTCAAGAACTTTTTAATTTTATTTACACTTAAAAACTTTTCATCATTTTAACTTAAAAAAAACCCATTTTAAAAAGTATAATGATTTTTTTTAAAAATACACAATTACACTTACCTGATCGACGATAGTTTTTCATAGATTTTTTCTAACACTTTTTCTTATCATAAATTTAAAATTCTTTCAAAACGTTTTTTTATGAATTCCCAAAAAAATACTGAATAAAAACTATTTTTCCCCTTAAAATTCTTCCCAAAAAAATTTTGGTAAAAAGGCCCAAAAATTAAATTCCTTTGAAAAAAAACAAACCATATAAAATTACACACTTTTTAAAGGTTTTAGTTCCCCCATTTTTAAGAGTTTCCCAATTTGGAAATAAGGGGTCTAAATTTAAAAATTTTTGTTTATTCGATCGGGCAAAACTGTTTTTTATTTTTATTCCCTACATTAAACATCCAAACCCTACACCCTTTTCCAAACATTTTTATCATATCAGGGCTCCAGAGTTTAAAAATTTTAAATTTTTTGTTTAAAACTTAAAAATTTTCCCCACTACTCAGTGTTTCGCGGTAGACACGATCACTGATCTCTGGACCAAAAAAGGTGTCCTAGGATAAAAAGATTATAAAGGGGGTAGAACAGTAAACAACCAGAAATAGTTGAATAAATAAATAGCCAGAAAACTAATGAAACCCCTCCTTAACAAAATTAAGGGGAAATACGGAGGTCCAAATAAGCAAAATTTTAATAAAGCAAAAAGGGGCAAAAAATGAGTACTTGGAGTTTTTTTGTTTTTAAAATGCTTAAGCCAAAAAATTAAAAAACTCCACCCCCCGCAATTTCCCACCCGTTGGGGATTTTAAAAAAAAAAAGGGGCCCAAATCTCCAGAGATAGTTTAAAAAAATGAAAATTAATCCAAAATAAAAGGGAGGTACCCAAAATAAGCTCTCTTTCTGAAAAAACAAAATAAAAAAAATCCCTTTAGGGATATGGGGGGATTAAATTTTTTAATAAAATTGTGAAATATAGTTTTATTTTTGGAAATTTTTTTTTAAAAACAGGCAAATTAAACCCTTTTTGAGAAAATATATAATTTAATAAAAAAGCAACAAAAATACAAAATACTAATATGGGGACATTATAAACGTATGCGGTAATTATTTTATACAGGGCGTTTTTTTTAATTTAAAGTGCCTTTTAAAATTTTGGGCCGCTGCACCCCTGCGACGTCTTTCCCGCGAAAGCGTGTAGATTTTACCTCCATCTTTTGGGCTAGCCACAGACGCCTTTTACTGAAGTAATCGCCCGGGTTTTTCCCTTTATTTGTGATTTTTTTAAAAAATGACTCAGTTTAATAGAAAATCCTGCTGACTGTGAAATACCTCTGTTATTCGTTTTTCCCCTTCATGCAAAAATGTTTAAAGCCGGGGTGAAATTCATCGGCAGATCAGTGAAAGTGTATGGAGAAAACCCTAATACCCAAGGAATGGTTTGAAAATGGGGTTTTGAGCAATTTTAAAAGGGTTGGGCCCCACGAATGTGCAAAATGAGGAAAGAAGGGGCGACCCTTTTGTCCCTTACTGAAGACAATTGGGGCAGAAAGTTGAAGGAAAAGTTTGAGAGACAGACGCTTTTTGATTTCACCTTTATCTAATGATTTTTCCCCAAGGTTTTAAGAAGGGTTTTTTTTTATGGGAAATTTTGAAAAGAACACTTAAATTATCGTAAATTGTGCTCACGCCGGGTACCGAAAATTTGACTGAGGTGCACCCAAAACCCAAAAGTTTAAACCATGCTTTTAAATTTCCCTTTTAGCAATAAAAGTGATTTTGGGGGATTAAATTTTTTTAAATCAAATTGTCACAGGTGACGAAACAAAGGGGGCCCATGTTTTTTTGGGGAATCGAAACAAAAATTTCCCTGGAATGGCGGGGATTCAAAATCACCCAAAAGGGAAATTTAAGTTCAAGCCCAAAAAATTTTAGCCCGAAAAAAATCAAGTTACTGGGTTTTTGGTGGAAAGGGAAAGGGGGGTTGGGTCGTGGGGTTTGCCTCGGGGGGACACAAAAAAATTTCTGAGACCTATTTTGGGGACCTTAAAATAAACCGCGCCCTGGGAAAACCAAAACAAAAAGGGGAGGCATTCTGATTAAGGGGAAATTTTTTCTTCATGACAAAGCCCTCCCCCAGGGGGCAATCGTACCCAATCCATCGCATCATTTGGGTGGGAAAAAACTTGACACCCTCCGTACAGTCCCGTCTAGCCCAAATGACTACCCCTTGTTCCCGCATTTAAAAAAGCATCTTGGTGGTCACGCCCCGACGATTAAAGAAGACCTTCCCAAAAAACCCTGTTGCTTGGGTTTTCAAATCAAAGGGGGCAGAATTTTTTGGGAGGATGGAATTCAAAAACTGGTTGTACGCCCCACAACAAAATGGGCCCTTTTATTGTTTGGGAAAAATTTTGTTGGGAAAAATATTTTTAAAATAAGGCTTTCACCTCCCAAAAAAAAAATTTATTAAAAAGTACACTTGGGTGTGTTTTTAATTTAAAACTGTACTTACTTAAAAAACACGCCTCGTATATATATTAAAATTTTATAATATAATAAAGAGAAGAGAGAGAGAGAGAGAGAAAAGAAAAACCAAAGGGTTTAAAATTTTTTCAACAAAAAATTAAAAATTTTGGGTTTGATTGCCATTATCATAAATTAACCCATTACTGTAAAATGTCAAAAAAACACATAAAAAACAATAACAAAAAATTAGTTACGAGTTCATAAATTAAAAAGAGAAAAAACAATCACAAATAAGTTAACCCTAAAAATATTTTTCTCCTAAAAAATTTAGAATTAGACCTAGACCAAAAATTTAACCCAACCCCCAAAAAAAATTTTTCTAAAACTACCCAAAAAATTTACTTTCCCCCCTTTTTTTTTTTCTTCCTTTTTAAAACAAATAAAAACGATTTTACCAATTTTTAACAATTTAAATTCAAAAGTTAATGTTAAGACGTCATGGATAAAAAGAACTATCATTTAATTTTAGAAGCATTTCGAATCCAGGAACATAATTTTAAAATTTTTAATCGAAAAACCAAAAATCCAAAATTTTTATTAGATTCAAGATCAAATCTTTTGTCAAAGATAAACATAAAAGCAAAAAATCCTAAAAGTTTATATTTGATTTTTTTTTTTATAGACGAACAAAAAAAATCAAACATCGATATAGATTAAACGATCGTGGGAAATAATTGACTTAGAATGAAGTCCCAGCCCTAAATTTTTAAATTTTTATAAATTTTTAAAAAAAAATTCCAAAAAAAATTTTGAATAAGAAAATTTTATATGATTTAAATAAGAAATATTTAAAAGAAACCGGGAAAAAAAATTATTTTAAACCCTTTTATTTTATATTAATTTGAAGCCAAAGCTTCTCCTGCTCCCAAAACCCAAACCCAAATCCAAGTGTGACGTCTGACGCTCAAAACCATTAAAAAATTCAAAAAGCAAAACCCCGAAAAAAAAAACGATTTGGGAAAAAAAGGGGGGGAAAACCCCATTGGGAAAATTCTGGAAAACCAGCCGGCGCAATGAAAAATATACGTCGAGGGAAAATTTCTTTAAAAGTCCAAAACCCCCTAAACTAGGGGTAGTAGAACATCTTCACACAAAAATCTTTGGCACAGTCCCCAAATTACACAATCCCAAAAATCAGTATTTAAAAATTTCCCAACGTGCGGCAGAAGGTGGTTTTTTGATGTAACTTTGCGTTAAAAAGTTCCTTGTTGACCATCGGGTCAGTATTTAAAGGTATTTTTTTAATTTAAACTTATTTGTTAAAACCCCCTTTTTAGCTAAAGCCCCCAAGAGAAAATTGGATGATTTAAATGAACTGTCCCCGTGTTTTAAATTTAGACATGATTTAAAATGATACAATATCCCCTTTAAAACAAACAATGGTTTCAAATTTTTTCAATTTTTCAAATCGTTTTTTTCAGATAACGTAATCACAGTTTTTTTAATAATATAAAATAAAAATAAATTTTAATGAATAAATTTAGTTGATTTTTTGGTAAAAAGTACAATAAATTAGTTTTTAAAATTGAAAAATAGGGTATTCCCTTTAAAATTTGTTTCAACAAAGTTTGGGGTTATTCAACAAAATCATTTACAGTCCCCCCAGATGTATACAAACGGACGCTTTAAAACGGGAATTTGGGTTTCTTTTTTATTTTTGTTATTTTGCCAAATTTTATGAGTTACGGGGTAAATAAACCCTTTTTTTGGATAAATCTCTTTTCAACAAGGACTAACGTTCACGGGGTAAATTTTTTTTTCCCCAGTCTTACTTGTTTGGGGGGCGAAACAAAAGGGGGGTTTTTCAGAAAATTACTGAAAGCACATTTTTCTCTTTGCTCACGTAAATATTTTCCCCAAACCCCCCCTCCTTGCCACTTTAAAATTTTCCCAAACCCCCGTCCTTTCTCCGGAATATTTTCCAAAAAAACCCCGCTCCCTTGCTCATTTAATTTTTTTCCGAACCCCTCTCTCTTGCCAAGTAATAATTTTTCCCAAACCCTCTCTCTTTGGGTTTACTTTAAAATTTTCCCGAACCCCTCCTATTGCTCCGTTTTTTAATTTTTTTCCGAAACCCTGTCCCCTTTCTCACGGGAAAAATTTAAATTTAACCCCCCTTTTTCGGGTTTACGTAATATTTTTCCGAACCCCTCTCTCTTGCTTTGCGTAACCCTTTTTTCCCAAACCCCCCGTCCTTTCTCTGTTTTATTTTCCAAACCCCTGCTCTTCAAATTTTAAAATATTTTCCAAAAACCCCGTCCTTTTTTTATTAATAAAAAATTTCCCAAAAACCCCCGTCCTTGCTTTATGTAATTTAAATTTTCCAAACCCTGTCCCCCTTTCTCATTTAAAATTTTCCAAAAACCCCTGTCTCTTAAACCTAAAATTTGTTGACTTTTTTTATAGTTCTTTTACAGGAAAAAAACATTTCTGTTTTTTTGCGATTTAAAAAAATTGCTGGGTAATTATTAAAAGTAGAGGGTGGAAAAAAATTTAAAAAAAACATTGTTGCACATGAATTTAACTTGGGGGGGGGGGGGGGGGGGGAGGGGGGGGGGGGGGGGTATTAAAAATTGGGGAAATTTCATTTGTATTGTCTCTCCCCCCCTGTATTTCAAAACATTAGCCGATTTCCCTTTTCCTAACCCCCCTTTTCGTTTAAAAAAAGGAAGTTTTTAATTCCCCTTCACCCCCCCAAAGGTTTTTTTAAAATAATACATTTAACAAACCCTATTTAAAAAATTATTTGTGGCTAAAATAAAAATTTTTCCCTGGTTAAACTAAGTCCCAAAAAAAAAAACAAATTTCCCATAAAAAGAGAAAAATTTTTTTTAAGGCAGGGGAAATAACCTATTTAAAAATGAATAACAAAAACTTAGAGCAAAACTTTTTGGGTACTAACAATAAAAAAAAAACCCTTCTATTAACAAAACTTTTGAACTTTTTTTTGCCCTTGGGAAATCTTGAAAACTCCCTTTTTTACAATCTTTTTCTACCCAAAAAAATTTAAAATTTTTTTAGTTTCCATTACATTAAAATTTTTGTCCTTTAAATTTTGGGGGCTCGGGAAAATTTTTTTAAAACGTATTTGGGAGAAAGGGGGGGGGTTTTAAAAACCGGAAAAATTTTTAAAAAACCCCCGGGAAGAACCCCTAGACCTGTTTTATATGTTTTAAAATTTAAATTTTTTCTTTATATGCAACATTTTTTCTTTTTTTTTTTTATCACTGAACCCCTTTCCCGTTCAAATATAAGCAGGGTTTTCTGTTTTCAATGGCTTTTTTTGGCCCTAAAAAGCCAGTTTCAATTAAGAACAAGGTAGGAAATGGGAAAACGAGGTATTTTAAATCAAATATAATTTAGTAATTTTTTTTAAATGGAATGATAGCTAAAGGCCGGCAAAAACCCCCCACTACTTTACCCATTCCTCAATTTACCCGATTTTCCAAACCCCCCCCCCTTACCACCCCCCCCCTTCCTCCAAACCCCCCCCCCCCCTTCCCCCCCCCCCCCCCCCCCCCCCCTTGAAATGTGCTTTTCCCCTCGCCCAAAAAACCCTTTGGGCATGTTTTGGGTTTTTGGGGTTTTTAAAATTTTTGGGTTTAAATTAAATTTTTTGTTAGTTGATTAAATTTTAATTAATTTTAAATTTGGGAAGTAGGGCTTTGGAGTTTAAAATTTTGGGGATAAGGTTTTTTTTTATTCATTGAAAAAGGGTACCCTTTGTTTTTTTTTAAATGAAGCAAAAAAGCCACCCCCGGGCCCGCGTTCCATGGTTGGGTTTAGTTTTTTTTTTCATTTTATTTTGGGCTTTGTATTTATTTGGGGGGGCATGAGGCCTCGTCAAAGAAACCCCGCCCCCCCATGGGTTGTCAGGGGTTCCTCCGGCAACAAAGGGTCGGTCCTTGCACGAACCTCTCCCGAAGTTGCGTTCGGGTAGAAGGGGATAAAGGGAAAACCCAAAAGGGCCTTTTACTTCCACCCCCCTCGCCGGGGTTTGGGGGGGCCCGACAATTTTAGGGCAAAAATAAACAAGGGAAATACGACAACCTTGTTTTTCCCAAAGACAAAACATCCCGTGTTATTTTCGTAAACCTGGCGCCCGTATTCGGCACAAAAAAAACGATTTTAGACAAGAAAAAAATAAAAGTTTTAATTGGACCCCGGCCCCCCAAAGGGCCCCGGGGGGGTCGTTTAAGACAAGTTTGAGACAAGAAAACCCCCGGGCCTTTTAGCAACCTTGGGGGATTTTCCCTAAGACGTAATTTATTTCGTGTTTATGGGCCCCAAATCTAGCTGAAAACCCTGCCCCAATCAGGGGCCACAGAATCCTTTGTTAGGAGCCACTACCCACCACAAAAGTCAAAAAAATTGTTTTTTTTGGTTTTCCCTCCCGCCACAACTTCCCCGGAAGTGGGTACCGTCATGGACCCGGGGAACCTTTTCTTCCTATGACGTAATCAATTTCTGTTTTTTTCGCAACCCCTTTAAGGGAGGGGTGTCTTTTTAAAAACTTTCCAAAACCCCCCACAAAATTCAATTTATTTTTTTTTGAGCAAATTTTTTCCCTACCCCCTGCCCTCCTTTTGGGGATTTGTTTTTTTCCTTTTGGGTGGCTTGGCGTCTTGTTTTTAACCCAAACACAGTTTGGGGCAATGGAAATCTAATTTTGATCCCCGGGCAAGTAATCACGCTTCCCCCGTATTTTCTTCGGTTGGGGCAACCCCGTGGAAAATCACCTTTGAGTCATATTAGGGGGCCGGTTTCCAAAAATTTTCCTTGCTTTGCCTGGTTTTTTTTTTCCCTTATTGTTTTTTTGTGTTTTCTTTTTAGTGTAAATTTTAAATTTGAAAATTGGGTTTTTACCCATTGAATGCTCCCGGCACTACCGAAAGGGAAAGAGACCATCCCCTAATTTCTATTTTGTTGAAACCTGATTTAATTTGCCATCGACCACTTTTTATACAAACCTTTCATTGGGTTTTTCATTATTTAAAAAATTTTGAGGAAAAATATCGAAAAATCAGTTAAGAAAAAGGAAAAAAAAATTTTAAAAAAATATCATGGCGGATTTAAAAATTTTTTGTTTTTTAATAAATACTAATTTTTTCTCCTCCAACAAACTTTTAACCCGTACCGGCTCCTGCAAAACCCTTTTAAAAATAGCAAGACAATAAAATTTTTACAAACTCTTATTAAATTTTCCCATGCTTCAAAGCTTTTAATTTTTTTTAACGGATTTTTTAAACCCAATTTTTCTGGGTTTTTAATAAATTTATTTTTTTTAACAAATTAAAATTCCCCACTCAACAAACCCGCCCAATTTTTACATTCAAAATCAAAAGTTATAAAATTTTTTTTTGCTTATTTTAAAAATTTCGCCCAAAATTTTGAGATTGGTTTGGTAAAAAATTTAAAAAAAATGTACCCATATTCTTGTGTAGAGATCATGTAAAACAAATTTAAATATAAAAAATACCCCTTCGTGCACCTGACTTGGGGTTTAACCCCCAATCTCCCCAAACGACAGCCATTCTAAAATTTTAAGAATTTCACCTTAAAAAATTTTTTTAAACATGAAATCAAAAACGGGGTAATTTTAAAAAAATTGGGGTCCATGACACAAAACATGGAAAAAAACAGGTTTTTTTGTATCATTTTTCTATCGGGCAACACCCTTTAAACACAAAAAAGAAGGTAATTTCAAGGGGTGGTTTTTTTGTATTTTATCCTTTAAATTATATTATTCGCCCAAAAACGAGAATACCAAAGCCTTTTTCATTCCCCAAAAACAAAAAAAAAAAGGGTGAGAACAAAAATTTAATTTCAAAAAGAAGAAATTTAAAAAGACAGGGTAACCTTCCCCTTTAAAAAGCCCCTCCCAAATTTTTACCCTAAAAGGGGGGGGGTTAAAGGGGAATAGAAAAACCCCAAAATTTTCTCTGTTCCTCACGATAAAAATTTTCCCCGCGGTTATATATATAAATATATCAAGTGATTTCAAAAAATACCCGGGAAAAAACCCCCCCCTTTTTTAATTTCCACCCCCAAAAGGGATCTTAAAATTTTAAACTTCCTAAAATTTAATTTTTGTTCCCCTTTTTAAAGTGTAATATTTTTTAAACCAATCGGTTTATAAATATTAAAATAACACCCCCTTTTTTTTTCCCACTATCCCCCCCAAGAGGATAAATTTAGAAAACTCCCCCAAATATGTTTTTTTGCTGTAAACCAAAAAGAAAATAACCCCCAAAATTTTATCCTTTTCCCGCCCAAGGGATTTGAAATTTCGTTATTTTTTTAAAAAAAATATTTTTTAAAACTCCGTTCAACCCCCCCTCCTTTTTCACCTCTTTAAGGTCCCAAAAAATTTCTCCAAAAACCCGGTCTACTAGGAATTTTTAATTTAAAAAAAACCAAATTCTTACCCATTACTTAAAAAAACTTTTTTTCCCCCGTTCCCCTATTTCCCCCCCAAAGGGTTTTTGAAAGAACGATTATAGTTTTTAAAAATGTTTTTAATTTCCCTCTAACCCTTTTTGGGTTTTTGAAATTTTTCCCGAAAACCCCTTTTTTTATCGGGTGTCTGTGGCCCCCAAAAAAAAGTAATAATCAAATTTTTAAAACAAAACGGAGTACAAGGGAAATTTTACCAACCAAATTTTGGGGCCCCTCTTTATTTCCCCCTTAGGGGATTTCATTTTAATAAACCCCCATAAAAGCTAACCCAAAAATTTTTAAAATGTCAATGCCATATGTCCAATGTTTTTTAAAAAGATACATTATTTAATTTTAGGGGCTTTAAGCCCCGTTTTTAACCCCCCAAGAATCCTTATTTGGGTGAAACTTTAAAACACCTCAAAAAAGGATAATTTTAACTATAGGAAAAAACCATATGAAAAAGGGCCCCTGGGGAAAAATCGCTAGCAGGGGCTAACGTATGGGGGCAGGGAAAACTTTAAAATTTAAATTCTAGAGGAAATAACCTTTTGCCCCTAATTTTTGGATAGGGCTTTTTCCCCGCAAATTTGAATTTTTTAAACAAAAAATTTTAAACAAAAGGGGGAATTTAAACCAAAAACATTTTACTGAAGAAAAATTCTTTTTTTAACTTTTTTTTATGATAAGTTATGAAAAAGGGGGAGGAACCCTCTTTTTTATTTAAAAACTAATCCCGAAAAATTAAATTATGAAAGATACGGGAAAAATTTCGGGAATAAATAACAAATGCGTCCTTTTAAGCTGCCTAATTGTGCCCGGGGGGATAATCCCCCCCAAGGGTTTTTTTTTGGTACAGCCCCTTTTTTATCGAAAGGGTTTTTTTAACCAAAAATTTTTTTACCAAAAATAAAAAAAATTTTGTATGATTTCTGTTGGGGAAATATTTATAAGGGCAGAAACCCCCTTATTTAAATTTAAAAAATCTAATCTGGGCAACTAAAATATGAAGTCAAACAATATGGGATTTTAGAGTGAAGAAGTAAACCCCCTTTAAACTTTAATAAAAATTTTAAAAAAAAATTTTTAAAGTGGGCAAGAAACGCCCCAGAAAAAACCTCTAGTTTGGGAAAATTAGGGGTTTTACCCTTTAACATTATGACAAAAACCAATTGGTTTTAAGACCCTCCGTTTCGAGGTCCAAACGGGGTTTTTAAAATTTTTTCAACGTCCCCCCTTTGGGCTGGAAAAATTTTCCCGCCGCTGGTTTGAAAGGGGAAAGGGGGGGGGGGCCTTCGGGGCAGAACTGGACCAAAAAAAAAAAAAAAAAAAAAAAAAAAAGGGAAAAAAAAATTTGGGGAAAAAAAAAAGAAAAAAAAAAAAAAGTCAAAAAAAAAAAAAAGGCGGGAAAAAAAAAAATCCCTTTAATAAAATTCCAAAAAAACCTTTCCCTCTCCCCTCGTTTTTGGGCCAAAAATAAAATTTTACAAAAAAAAGTATTTGTTTTGCAAAAATACTTTTTTTTACTATTTGGGGAATAAAAACCCCCTGTTAGGATACTTTAATTTTAAAAAAATTTAAAAACCCATTATCTATGCTGTTAATTTAAAAAGACCAAAAAAATTAATTTTTAAAAATTTTCAAAAACCCCACTCCCTTTTTCCTCTTAACCGTTCATGGGTCGAAATCCCCCAAAACCCGTCCTTTTTCTCTTTCCTACATTCTAAAGGGAAACCGGGGACACAATATTTCAAGTTTTAAGGGGACAGGGCTTTCGTGGGTGGATGCGTTAAAGAATGGTTTAGTAAAACTAGTGGGGTTTTTTTTGACTAATATATATATAATATTATTTAAAAAAATCCAAAAAATCCCAAACGGCTTAAGAAAGAAATCCGTAAGCAAGAAAACAGGCCCGTGAAAACCCATATTTCAAAAAAAGATTAAAACCTAAAAAAAGTATTTCATTATTAAAATTTTTTTAAGTTATTGACTAACATTTTTTTCCTACGTGGTTTAAAATATAAATTTGGGGTACTAAAAAATCCCAAATACTTCTTTTTTAATCTTTGTATAATTTTAGGTAAAAATTTTATTAAAATCTCTTTTTTCTGCAACATTTTTCTTTTTAACCTCTAAATTTAAAAATTTAAACTTTTCTTAAGTGGCCCCAAAGGCCCAACGCCCTAATCTTTTGTTAGTACGAACCCGCCAAAGAAAGGGGGAAAATAGAGTTTTAATCCTGAATTTATTCATTAAAAAGGGCTTTTCCTAAATGTTTCTCCCCCCTTTTCATCTATGCAAATTTAGGGGGGGCGTTTTTCCCCTAAATTGAAAAATTTCCCCATACCTATCCCCTTAATTAAATTTGTACATAAGCGTAAAACCCCAACAGGTAGTAAAAACGCGGGGCGAAATAAAAAATATGGATTCGAGTAACATTCATTTTTAAAAGGTTTTTTCCTCTCTTACATTTAATTTTTTATTGCACCAACCCGTTAAACGTGGGAAATTTCCCTTTCTTCCATTTTTTTTTTCTCACATCAAAAAAAAATCTGAAAAAATACCTTTCAGTTTTTCAGTTTGGGGTTAAAAAAAATCCCTCACGCATAAAAATTTGTCCCCCTTTTTAAAATGGAAAAGGTCAGTCCCCAAATTTTATTCAACTTCTAGTGCCCCCTCTGTCAGTGGGTGACCAAAGTAAACCTTCCGCGCCAAAAAGAACAAAAAGGAAAACGGGAAAATATAGTTGGGGGCTTTTTACCAAACAGGTCCCCAGCGAAAAAAACATAAGTTTTGGGAAATGTAAATTTTCTCGAGAACCCGGGAAATTTTTTTTTTGTTATTTTCAACAAACCCCTTCCCAAATTAAAGAACAAAGTTTATTTTTTTTGTTACATTTTTTTAATTTGTTTTTACTCTGGGAAAATTTTTTATTTAAAAAGGGGCAATGTTTTTACGGGGGTATTTAAACACTGGTTTTAAAATTTATGGGAAGGGAGGGATTTTTAAAAAAAATATAACTTAAACAATAAGCTTTCAAATTTTTTAAACAAACCCTTTCCGAACCAAATCTTTCAAAACAATAAAAATTTTTTGGGAAAATTAAACCCTTGTTTCCCCCCAAATCTGCATTTCCAAATCAAATAAAAAGGGCCCAATCACCTTAAAACCCCTTTTAAAATTTTGGGGGTGGGGAAAATTCCCCTATTATAGTTTGTAGTTTGTGTTGAAATTTTCCCTTTTTTTTGTTATATTTAAGGGGTTTCTATTTTTGGGGGGAATAAACCCCAAAAAAAAGCTTGGGCTGATAAAAAAAAAACATTAAAATATTTTTTCAATGAGGCAAAAATGGGTTTGAAAGGGGTGGAAAGAGTTTTTTAAAATTTTTTGGGCCCAAAACGGGTTGGGGGAAAGTTTATGAGGGCAAAATAAGTGGGAAATTTTCAAATTTTCATTTTGTTTGGTGAAAATTAGGGATTTGTTTTTTTTGGGTTTAGGGTATATTGCAAACGGGGGTAGGATATCCCTTTTATTTTTTATTTTTAAAAAGAGTTGGGTTTTTTTTTCATTTCAATAAATGTTTTGAAAAGGACGAGGAATGGGTTTTTTTACCAATAAACCATCCTAAAATTTTTGCTAATCCTATGGGGTTTCTCTGAAAAAAATTTTAAGCTTGATGTTGACTGGAAAAAACTATGAAATGATGGGGAAAAGAGAAACTCAACCAATATCTAAACCCGTTGAAAGCCCAAAAAAGAAGGATTTCCAACTGATTTTTTACTTTTTTTTACTTTTTCTGTAAAAGGGTTTTTGATTTTTTTTTTGAATACCTCAAGTCCCAATTTGAGATTTAAAAATTTGCTTTAAAATTTTCCCGGGACGGCCATCTTCTCCGGGTGAAAAAAAAATAGAAAAATTGTTTCGCTTACGAAATAATGAAAACTTTTGACATATTTGGTAAAAGGGGCTGAAATCGGGGAAAATTCTGGGCTGTGGCATGGGGAAAAGAGTATAGGAGAAGAATTTTGCAGGGTAAAGAGGGGCTGACTTATGTGGAGTAAGGTCAAATTTGGAATTTGATACAGGTTGATTGATATCCCCCCCGCAGCAACGATTGCCCCCGGGAAATTTCTTCATAAATTTTAAAGGTTTTTTAAAATGACCAAATTTTTAAAATATTAAATGGGTGGCTTATCTCTCTGCACCCTTTGGTTTTTTCTATCACTAATTTATATTAAATATCCCTTTGTTAAACAATTTTATTTTACAAAATTATGTGGGAAAAATTAGGCTGGCCACACAAAAACCAAAAGCAACTTTTTGTTTCGCGCCAAAACATTTTTTTCCCCAGCGTTTCGTTTTGCCGGGTGCAGACGTCTTGCCCTTTCCCCAAAATCATATAACGCCACAAAATTTTTTTTGCGACATTGACGCCCAAGACGCCTTACGAAAAAAAGTTTAATGCTCCTCTTTATTTATAAACTTTTTGACAAAACAAGAAATAAGTTTTGAACAGCGCTTTCGCCAGGGCCCCTAATACATTTTACTTTCAGCCAAATTTCTATTTAAAAAATTTTTTTGAAAACCCCTTTTTTTATTTAAAAAAAAAACACACTTCCCGGAATCATTTAAAAAATATTTAAAAATTAAGTTTTTTTTACTATTTTTATTTGAAAACGTGCTTAATTATTTTTTTTAAATTTTAGAAATTTGAGGGGTTAAAAAACCGAGTAAAAAAGAAAAAGAGTATATTTTTTTCCGAGTACTTTAAAAAAAAAACCGGAAAAGGGGATTCGCTTGGGTACCTGTTTTTCAATTTTTTGTACTTTTTAAAAAGGGGAAATTTTTACGTATTAAAAATGTAAACGGAAAAAATCAAAACCCTATTGTCGCGAGTCAAAAAGTTGTAAATTTTGGGGTGTGCCCCCCTGTTAAAAGGGGAAAAAGATTTTTACAATTAAATAAGTTTTGAAACCCATTTTTAAAATTGGGTTTTATTTATTATTGCTAATTAAAAAACAACTTTTACTACATTTAACCCTTTTAAACACAGTTTTTTTTTAATCCCGAAAATTTTCAGCCCCTTATAAACCTTGAAGCTAAATATTTTGTTAATGGAGCTCGGGGGGGCTATGGGGAATGCAAAATTATTTAAAAAAGTTCTCAAACCCTTTTCCCCCAAAAGAATATTCACCCCTTTTTGACAAAATTTAGCCTTTGGGCAAAAAATTTTTTCTTTCCCTTCCCTCCCGGTTAATTTCCCCGGGGGAAAATACCGCTATTCCAAAAAGATGACCCCCATCTTTTTCCCCGATATTTTCTGTTTGTTCCTTTAGGCATGAGAATCGGTGAGTAAGGGAAAAAAACCCTTAATTTTAATTTTGTATTCTTAAATTTTTTAAAATGACACCTGAAAACGGGAAGTAAAACCCCAAACATTAAAAAAATAAACCTATTTTTAAAAATAAATCACAAAAAAAAAGGGTTTTTCTCTAAACTTACCAAAAACATATTTTTTCACATACATATTATAAATTAAACCACCTAAACTTTGTGGGATTCCCCAAATTGACTTTTATCAAAATAAATTAATTTTTACATAAATTTTAAAAAATTTATTTTTTTAATTTATTTAAACTTTTGAAAAAAACCCATATAAAAATTATTGTTAATTTTTGTCCCTTTCTATAACAAAAGGGGTCCGCATGCAAGCTATACTAACCGAGTGGCCCCCCACTTTTGCGAAGAAAAATGCATTTAAAGGGTTTGAGGGGGGTCATATGGTCCCGCACATCAAACCATCCCCCTTTAATCCAAATTTTTTAAAATGGAGCTGGGGCAAACTTTTTAAAAAAGTTTTCTCTTTAATTTTTTCCCAACGAATTTTTAAAAAATTCAAATATTCTTTTTAAAAGATTTTTAAAATCAACTGATTTTAATATTCTTAATTTTTTTAAAAAATCTGCTAGTTAATTTAAATTTTAAATTTGGGGTTTGATAAAATATAACTTGTATATATAAACCCTTTCAAACTTGAAAATTAAATTTATTTGGGTTATTTCGTTATTTAGAACTCAAAAAGATTTTTATTTTTAATTTTAAAACAAAGACTCACCTTTTTTTTTAAAGAAGTTTTCTAAAATAAATCCCGGCTGATGAAATTTTATTTTTTAAACCCTCCCATAAACAAACCCCAAAAAAAAATAAAATTTACATTTTCCTATTTTCTTTTAACAAATGTAATATTTAAAAAAAAAGGGAATTTAAACCATAGTAGGGGCCCAGTTAAAAGAGATTTCCCCAAAATTTTTTAACTGAATGAAAAAGAATGAAAGGGGGTTTAAAAGGGGTTTAAAAAAAAGGGAGATTTTGTGTTTTTAAAAAAAAAATGCCCCCTTTTGGGGAAATCACGGAATTTTTTTAATCTTTGTTTTAAAGGAAAAAAGACCCTTTTTAAAAACTTACATATTTATTTTGAATTTTTTGTACCAAAACTTCAATTTTAAAAATAACCAAAGTATTTTTTTAGAGTTTTCAGATAGATTTAAAAAAAAATTTTTTTAAGACATAACCAACTTAAAACCCAATATCACATAATATTGAAAATAAAACTTTTAGAAAAATTTTTCCTTTTAATTTCTCTTTAAATATTTTTTATAGCAAAATCCCTTGACGATCAATTTTGGGTTTTTGTAGAAAAATTTTTTGGGGTCGTCTCTGCATGACGGGGCTTTCTTTTCAAACCGGGGGAAGGAAGCTTGGGGCAAAGAAATCCCTCCCACCTAGGGAAAATTTTATTATCTCGGAAGGGGGAAACTTTTTGTTTGACCCTGAGTGGGGTTTTTGTAGTTTTTTCGGAAACATTAAACCTAATATGAACCCCTTTAAAAATTTTTCTTATGCGACCAAAAAAAATGGTTTTCCCGCTATTTTTCTGTTTGGTTTTCCCCTCTAAAACCCTTTCCCTTTAAAAGACCTGAATTTTTAAACTATGTGTTGATGTTTTTCCCCGGCATACATGGAATTAAAATTGTCAATTAGGGCGTTTTAGTACAGGGAAAATTTAAAACCCGGGAACCCGCAACCCCCTTTCCGCCCCACAAAAGGGATTGAAAAATTGCTAATTAATTTTCATATCGACGATTGGGGAAAACCCAAAAACCCGGAAAGGGATTTTGGGGAAAATGTTTAAAATTTTCAAAAGGGGATTAAGGGTTTGGGGATCAAAAAGGAAAAACAAACCCTTGGGGGCCACAAACACCGCCAACCCCGCCCAACATATCGATTATTGATAATTGATGATTAATTGTCCCATAAAACGAGGGTTGGGGTTTTTTTTTAGCGAAAATTCCAAACCCCCCACCCTAAGCCCCTGTCGGGGGTTGATATTTCTGTGTTCCGCTAATGGGTTTAAAACACTTTTAACATTTTCCGCTAACGGGTTTTTAAAAACTTGTGACTCACCATTTTCCTCGTCCGCTAATGGCCCAAAACACCCCCCCTTCAACAACCACCCGGGGAAAACACCCCCCCCCTTTAAACCCCTTTCCCTTTCAAAACCACCCCGTTCAACCCTTCCCCCCACACCCCCAACCCCCAAAAAACTTTTAAAAACCCCCCCTACAACCACATCCCGGGGCAAAACACCCCCCCCCTCCAACCCTTTTAGTTATTGGGTTTTTTTTTTATAATTTTATGATTGAGAAGTTTTTTTACGTAGACTTTTCCCCCCCCCCCCCTAAGATTTCTTGGTACTATGCCTTTGGCCAGGGACTATAGAATCAGACAACATCCTGGGGAGACGTAGAGTATTTTTTCCCTTTCAATCACCCATCAAAGCTTTTGAATAACATGCTGAAAAACAGAAAAACAAAATTAAAAACGGGTATAGCCACAGCAAAAAGTTTGTAGTTTTTAAGCCTGCCTTTGGTTCTTTCTCATCCCCCGGGAAATTTATGATTGCTTCCATTATATAGTCGAAGATAAACAACAATTTGGGGGCTTTAAAAAAAAAAAGTATTTTTTATTGGGAACCCGGAAGTAAAAAAACGGGGAGTTTATAAATAAAACATCAAAATCATCACAGTCGGTCATTTTTTTATTCTTGCAGCAAAATAAACAAAAAGAAAAGAATTTTACCCCGCTGGAAAAGTGGGTTTAAAATTTAGGGATTGGGTTTTTGGGGCCCTTTTTTTTATGTTTAAAACGGGGGGCTATTTTACTTTTTTAATTTTGCCGTACAGAGGTAAAAAGCTCTTTTTTAGAAGCGCAACATCGGCGCCCCGCACCACGGTGGGCTTCCGAAAAGCCAGATCTGTTTTGGGGCTTTTTACCCAGGGAGGGGTTTGTTTGGCTTGAAACCTGCTGGTTTCCCCGGGGAACTATAAGCCCCTGATTTTATTTTGGCCTTTTTAATTTTTTTTTTCCCCCCCAAAGTGATAGTAGTTAAAATTTATTTATAAAATTTTCCAAATTTTTGGGATAAAAAGGGAAATGGGAACAACCGGTGCAAACCCACCCCCCCGAAGACCCGACACTCGCTCGGTTTTACAAGCCGCGTCCACGTCCTAAGAGGGGTTTAATAATAATTGGCCGAACTTTTTCTCATAGATCGCAGAATTAAACCCCCGGAGACCCAAAATGGTGGGCAGGCGCCAACTTTTGGTTTTCCCAAACATTCGTCCCGGCCCCTCATACCTGGGGGGATAAAGAGTTTTGGCCAACTCAGCTGTTTGATTTACCTAATTTAGTAATTAAAATTTATTTTTTTTTCCCCGCTACAGCTGCATGGGCACATTCCAACACAGAGAAAAATTTTGAGTGTCCCCTTTTTCAATGTAAAGCTTAACCCGAACGATAGCATTTTCTATTGGTACCAAAGGGGTTTTAATTTCGGGTGGAAAAAATAAAGTTGTTTAGAAAAAATCAAAGATCGTCAGGGGTTTTTGGGTTTTTTTGGTTTACTTGTACCGGTTCAAATTTCCCCATGCGTTTAAAAAATTGGTTTCGTAGTTTTGCTTGTACCGGGTTCCAATTTCCCCAAGCGATTAAAAAATTTTTTTGTTTTTGGATAAATTATCAATCAGCGTCGGGGGGGGGGTTTGTGGGTTGGAATGGGGTCTAGGGGGGCTTTTTTTTTTTTTTGGTTTTAATTTTTCCCCAAAGCGTTTTAAAAAAAAGTTGGTTTTGGGAGGTTTGCTTTACCAGTTTTCAATTCCCCAAGCGGTTTAAAAAAATGGGTTTTTGGGAAATTAAAACGAATGTACAAAAATTAAAGGCGCCTTTCGATTGTACCAAAGGTTTTTAATTTCCCGGGCGCGGGGGCAAAAAAAATGGGTTTAAATTTGGGAAAAATTTTAAGCCCCTAACATTAAATTAAACAAAAATCTTCAGCTTTTTAACTGATACAAAAAACATTTGTTGAAAAAATTTTAAATTTTTTGAGTTAAAAATCCATGAAAAAAGTCATGGGGATATATGCAGCGATATTTTTGCAATTTAGACAAACCTTTTTCATTCGCCCTTAAAAATTTCCCGCTTTATCGCGAAAGTTTTAAAAAAATTTCTTACTTTGACATATTTATAAATTTAAATGGAAGTGAGGGGTTTTTTGACGGCCCGTTTCCCCTTTTACCGGGTTCAATTTTCGACGTTGGGGCAAAAAAAAAATTAATTTGTAAATTTAAAAATTTTTGAACCCTTTTAAATTTAAAAAAACTGTTCAGGGTTTTAACTGATTTTCAAACACATTTTGAATCTTAATTTTTAAAAGTTAGAAAAACACGTCAACTCATTTTTAGTTCGAAAAAGTTGGTTTTAGTTTTAAAAAGGGGGTGAAACTGGTGGCAAAGTCCCCCAAATCCAAACGCAGCCGCATTAAACCCCCGAGCAATGGGGAGGGGTTTTGAGGGCCCCCAGGCAGACGGGGGTCCCTTTTAAAACCCTGGCCGGGCCCCTATTCGAAACCAAGTAGTGGCCCTGGTTTAAAACAGGGAAGCGGAGCGTTTTCCCCCAAGGGGTCCCCCCCTTCTATTTATGAGGAGGAACAAAAAAATTTAGGCGTTTCTTTTTTTCCGAGAGAAGTTACCGTACATCTTGGGTGGGTCCGGCCCCTTTTACTCAAAGGCAAAAAGGCCACGGGTCGTGGGCCCCAAATGACCAAATTCGGTTAGTTTTGAACAATATGGACTCCCCCGTTGAACCATTAAAAAAGTCCCATTTAGGGGAATGACCAGTTAAACGCCGTTCCTTGCCGATAACGTAATCACCTTTTGCCCAAATAATAT